>JAVBHU010000252.1:0-28650 GCA_034768395.1 Linum lewisii | reverse complement strand
GGTTTTGGGGGTTTTTGGGGTTTTTTTTGGGGGGTTTTGGTGTTTGGGTTGTTTTGGGGTTTTGGGGTTTTGGGGTTTTGGGTTTTTTTTGTGTTGGGGGGGTTTTTGTGGGGGTTGGTTTTTGGGGGGTTTTTTGGGGGGTTTTGGGGGGTTTTGGGTTTTTTTTTGGGTGGGGGTTTTTTTTGGTTGGGGTTGTTTTTTTTTTTGGGTTTTGTTTTTGTTTTTTTTTTTTTTGTTGGTTTTTTTTGGGTTTTTTGGTTTTTTGTTGGGGGGGTGGGTTTTTGTGGTTTGGCGAGGGTTTTTTGGGGGGGGTTGGGGGGGGTTTTTGGGTTGGTTTTTTTTTGGGTTTTGGGGGTTTTTTTTGGTGTTTTTTTGGGTTTTTTGGGGGTTTTGGGGTTTTTTTGTGTTTGTTTTTTTTTTGGGTTTTTGGTTTGTGGTTTTTTTTGGGGTTTTGGTTGTGTTTGTTGTGGTTGGGGGTTGGGTGGTTGTGTGTTTTGGTGGGTGTTGTTGGTGTGGTGGTGGGTTGGGTTGTGGTGTGGGGGTTGTGTTGGTGGGTTGGGGGTTGGGTTTGTGGTGGTGTTGGGGTGGTGTTGGTGTGGGGTGTGGTTGTTGGTGTGGGTTTGGTGGTGGTTGGTGGGGTGGGGTGGGTGTGTTGGTTGGGTGTGGGGTTGTGGTGGTGGGTTTTGTTGGGTGGGTGGTTGGTGGGGGGGGTGTGGGGGTGGGGGTTGGTGGTTTGGTGGGGGTGGTTGGTGGTTGGTGGGGGGGGGTGGGGGTTTGTGGTTGTGGGTGTGGGGTGGGGTGTTGGGGGTGGGTTGGTTGGGGTTGGGGGGGTTGTGGTGGTTGGGGGTGTGTGGTTGTGTGTTTGGTTGGTTTGGTTGGTGTTGGTGTTGTGTTGTTGGGTGGGTGTGAATGTAGGTAGGATGTAGGTTTATTTTATGGAAGGGGAAGAGGGTTGATTGATTTTGTTGGTTGTTGTGAGGAAAAAGTGGGTGTGATGATGGGGTTGTTTTGGTTGTGTGTGTTGTGGTTTGTTTAGGAGGTTTGGGTGTTTTTTATGGTTAGATGGGAAGTGGTATTTTTATATTTTATTTTTTTATAAGGGAAATAGTGTGATTGAAGTAGGGTTGAGGGGGTTTTTAATGGAGGGTTGGGAGGGAAAGTGGTTTGGTTGGGTGGTAAAGTAGGATTATAGTGGAATTTTTGTGTTTGGGTTATAATTTGTATATTTTGGGTGTTTGTTGTTTTTTTTTATGGGTGGTGTTGTGTTGGGAGTGTGTGTTGTTTTGGGGTGGTAGAAAAAGTGGAAGTTAATGTGAGAATTAAATAAGTGTTTTGTTGTTAGGATTGTATTTGTTGAAGGGGGGGGGGTTTGTTTATTTGTTGGGTGGGGAGGTAATTGTGGTGAGTTGTATGTGGGTAGGTGGGAGTTTTGTTGTTTTTTTTGGGGGGGTTTGGAGTGGTTGGTATGTTTTTTTTGGGTAGGAGGTGTGTAATATGTTGGGGGTTTGGATTTGTGTAGATTTTTTGTTAATTTTGTGGATTTGATTGGGTGGGTGTTGGTTGATTTGATTGGTTGGAGTTATGTAAGTGGTGGAGAATTGGGGGTTGGGAGTGTGGGGAGATAGTGGGTATTAGGTTGTGGTCAAATATTAAAAGTTTTAGTTCTTTATGAATAGTTATACGGTAGGGGTAGTGGGTTGTTGGAGGTGTGGTGTTGAATGGTATGGAGGTTGTGGATAGGTTGTGGTTTGTGATATAGGTGGAGTTGTGGGTTGTATGGTGTAGTTGGGAGAAATTGAATTGTGGGTGGGTTTGGGGGATTAAAGTTGTGTGATGGGGGGTTGGAAGAAGTAGTTGAGTTGTTGGAAAGGAGGGTATTTGTTATTGTTTTGTTGAGGTGTGATTTAATTGTAAGGCATTTTGGGGGTGGTGTGTGGAGAAGTAAGTTTAGTGTGTGGGAGGATTGTTGGGTTATTGAAGGGTAAGGTGGAGGTTTAAGGGTGGAAGGTATGTGAGTAAGAGAGGGGGTTAGTTGTTGGTGTTGAGGGGTAGTTATTGAGTGAGTGTGTGGTATGGGGTTTTAGGTGGGGGGGGATGAAGTAATGATTATTGGTAGGTAAAGTATTTGTTGTTATTAGATGGTTTGGGGGTTTGGGAGGGGTAAATAGAGAAGTTGAGTGTTTGTTATAGAGGAAATTAGAAGGGATAGTTTTTTTGGTTATAGTTGAGTTGGGTGTTATGAGAGTATATTGTTTGTGTTATGGATTTTGTGGTGTTGGGAATGTGAAGGGTATAGTGAATTTATTTAATGGGAAATAGTATATGTATTGGGGATTTTGGATGGGAGTGAGATAGATTTAGGTGAAAGTTAGTGATTGTGAAGTGGTTTTTGTTGTATGGTTAGTGGTAAGTATTGTATGTTGGATATTTGGATGGGAGGGGTTGTGGGGAGGTTACAATGTTTTGGAAAGGGTGTGTATAGTTTAAGTAATGAGTTTTAGGGGGGTTGTGTATGATTGTGGTGGGTTGATGTGGGGGGGTTTGGAGGGTGGGGAAATTAGTTGGGAGGTGATTGGGTAATTGTGATATGAGAGGTGTGAGATATATGGTTTGTTTGATTTGAGAGGGTGTAGGGTTAAAATGGTTGGTGGTGTGTAATTGGTTATGAGGGGGGTTGATAAGTAGTTTATAGATTTGTGGAGTGGTGGGTTTTGGTTTGTTGGTTGGGTGAGGGGGGTGTTTGGTTTTGGTTGGGATGGATAGAGTTTGAATTTGTGTGGGGGGTATGGGAAGGGTAGTTGGATTTTTAAAATTAGAATGGAGGGTGGGTTTTGGGTTTTTGAAATAAGGTGTTGTTTGTTTTTGTTTTTGTGGTTGTTAGTTGAGTTGAGTGAGAGTGGGGGTGTGTGGGTTGGATTTATAAATGGGGAAGGGTTGGTTGTTTTTTGTTGGTTTTTGTGGATGAGAGATTGGGATGAGTTGTGGTTGGATTTGAGTTTAAGGGGTTTTTTGGGGAGGGATGATTTTTTTGGTGTTTTTTATTGGGTGGGGGTTGAATGTGGGTTTAGGATTGTGGGAATGGATTGTATGTGGGAGGGGTGAGAAAGAGGGGGAGTGAGGTTGAGTTGGTGGTAGGTAGTTAAGTTGGTGGAGGAAGGGAAGGTTGGGGGGAGGGGGGTTGAGGTGGGGTGTGGGGTATTTAGAGATTGGGAGTAGAGAATAGAAGTGGTGGGTAGTGTTTGGGGGTTGGAGGGGAGGTGGGATGTTTGGGATTTGTGGAATTATGGTTAAAGGTAGGGTTGGGGTAGGAGGGTTGGGGTATTGTGGGGGGGGATTGTTGGTAGTGTGGTATGTAGAGGGGTGATGTGGGTAGATTGTTATTTAATTGAAGTGTATTTGGTTATTTGTAGGATTATTTGGTTGGATGGTATTATTAGGGGAGGAATGGGTTGGATGGATGTTGGAGGGTGGGAGGGTGTGATGGAGAGAGAGATGGTTGTTTGGGTGTTGTTTTGATTTTGGATGGGGAATAGGTGGGATGATGGGAGGGATTGGGGTGGGTGGGGGGGGTTTTGTTGGGGGGGGAGGATTGGGGGGTATTGTTTTGAGGAGGAGGTGGGGTGTGTGGTGGAGTTGATTAAATTAGTGATAGTGGGTTGGATTGGGGGGATGTGGTTTGTTAGTTAGTAATGTGGGTTTGTTGAGAGTATGGGTAGGGGGGTGAAGTGGGTGGGGAGTGGGTGAGTGTGGGATATGAGTTTGTGGTGAGAGGTGGGAGGGTTAGGAGTGGTTGATGGTTGTGTTTGGGATGTTATGGGAGTGGGGGGGTGTTGAAATTGGTTTTTTTGTGGGAGATTGGGGGGTGTAGTGAGATAAAAGTTGATAGTGGGTAAAGTGGTGGAGAGGGTGAGTTGTTTTGAATGAAGTGATTGATTGAGTTGGAGGTTGTTGTTTGGTTGTTTAGTGTGTGGTGATTGGGTTGAGTGGTGTTGTGTGTTTGTGATATGAGGGAGTTTTGTGTTTTTTGTTTGGAGTGAGTGTTGTTTGGGTTTGGTTGTGATTGGAGTTTAATGGTTTGTTGGAGGATGAGGTGATTTTGTGTATGGATGGATTTGGGTAGTTGATGTGGTGGTTTTTTTTTGGTTAGTTGGATATAGATGTTTTGGGTGTGTATGGTGTGGTAGATTGAGAAGAGGAAAATAGTGGTGGTTTTGTGTAAGGTAGTGGTTTATTTTATTTGTAGGAAGAATATTATTGTGGGGGGGGGTTTTGGGTTGAAAAGAAATTAGTAGGAGGTGGGGATGTGTGGGTGATATTTATTAAATTGTGGAGTAGGTGGTTTGGGGAAAATTTTAATAGGTTTGTGGGGGGGGTAATATTTTAAAGAGATTTTATATGTGTGTGGAGGGGAGATAGGGGAGTTGTGTGAGTGAGGGTGGTATTGGAGGGAAGGGGTTATGTGGGTTGGGTAAATGTGAGGGATTGTTGGGGAATGGGAAGATATGTTTGTTAGTTGGTGGGTGTAGGTGTTGGTGAAGTTTGGAAGGGTTGTAAGTGATGGGAGGTGGTGGGATTGGTTGTAAATGGTTTATTGGTTATTTTTGGTGTTTGGTGTGAGGGGGGTTGGGGTAGGTGGGTTGTTGTAGGGAGTGTGATAAGTGGGGAGTATTGGTGATATAGGTAATAGGTATAGGGAAGGTAGAGTGAAATGTGGATGGGGAGTGGGGTATTGGTGTGGGATTTGTGTGGTGGGAGAGATTTGAGGGGTAGGGGGGGATGGTGGGTTGGTTTGGTTGGAAAGGGTAGAGGAGTGAATGGGTGTTTTTAGGGGGTGGAAAGTATTTGGTGGGGGTGTAGATTTGGGAAGGGGGTGTTGTTAGGGTGGTGAGAGGGTTGGGAGTTGGTTAATTATGGATTGGGGTTTATGATAATTGATTGATGTGAAGGAGGAGGTTTGTGGGGAGTGTGGTGGGAGGTGGAGGGGAGGTTTAGAAATGGTGTAAAGGAATGTATGGGTAATTGTAAATGTTTAGATGGTATGTAGGGTGAGGAGTATGTTGAGTGTTTTTGGTATGTGGGTTGGAATGTTGTGTTGGGGGAATATAAATGGAGTGTGGGGAAAAGGGAGTTGTTGGTAGATTGAATTTGTTGAGTGATAGGATTATGAGGAAGGATAGTTTGGTTTTTTTTGTATGTGGAGAGGTGAGAGTGGGGGAAGTTGTGTTTGGAGAGAGAGTGTAGTGTGAAGATTGGAAGGGGTATTTGTGTGATATATGGTGGGGGAGATAGGGGGGAGGGAGTGAGGTGTGTTTAAAGAGGGAGTGAGGTGTTATGGGGAGAAGAAATTGAATTTGTTGGGTATGGGGATGTTGGGATAGTGGAAAAATGGTAAATGTGGGGGGGGGGATTGTGGTTTTGTGGGAGGTTGTTGGTAGTAATTTTGTGTGGGGTAGTGATTTTGTGTTGGTATGGATGTTGATGGGGTGTGTTAGAAGTGGGTGGTGGTGAGTGGGTAAATTGGGAGTGGTGTATTGGGGGTTGAAGATTTAGAATGTGGGGGGGTGGAAGAAAAATTAGAGGGGGGGAGTGAGATAGGAGGAGTAAGGTTGTATGGGTGGTGAAGTGGGTGGGGGGAGGTGAAGGGTATTGAGTTTAGTGGGTGAGTGGTGGGGGTGTGGGTGGTTGGGGGGATGTTTTTTATGATTTTATGTTTTTAAGGGTGTGTGGGGGTTTTTTTGGGTGTGTTATTTTTTTGGTTGGTAAGTTTTATTTGGTAAAGTTTAATTTGGGTAGGGGGGGTTTAGGGTGGGTGGAGTATGGGTTGGGGGTAGATTTTTGGAGATAAGGGGGGGGTGGGGGAGTGGGTATGGTTTGGGGAAGTTGATTGGGGTTAAAGAAAGGAGATTGGATTGTTGGGTTGGGTTTGTTAATGTTAGTGTTGAAGTGGAAGTTGTTTGGTTAAAATTTTGTTATAGAATTTGGTTTTTTTTAATTGGTTAATAATGGATTTGGGTTTAAGGAAAAGGGGTGGGTAGAGTTGGTTTGTTTGTAGTTGTGTGAATTGTTGTTTAAATTGGGAAGGTGAAATTAGAATTGTTTGAAAATGAGGATGGTAAATTAGAGAAATTTGTTTAATTGTGGTTTTTTTTAATTTAATTGTTGATTTTAAAATTGTGAGTTGGGGGTTGATTGGTTAGGGTGTTGTTGGAGTATTTTTGTTTATATTTTGTTTGTGGGAGGTTTTATGAGAGGGGGGGTGGGGTAGGGGAAAGATGTGTTTTTGGTTGAGTTGGGGAAGAGGGGAGGAGGTGATTATTGGAGAGTTAGAGAGTTTGGTTGGTATGTTGAATATTGTTGTTGTGAATATGTTTTTAGATGTAAATTGTAATGATGTAGGTATGATGATGTTAATAGGTGGTTGATAGTTGTAGTGGGGATGTGGTGGTTTTTAAAGTTGTATTTAAGGGGTTTTTTTGGTAGGGGGTGTGTGGTAGGTTTGTTGGGGTGGGGTTTTGTTTTAATGTGTTGTTGTGTGTGATGTTTGTTTTTGGTGGGATGTGTTTGGTAGGTTGGGTTTGGAAGTTGTTTGAATTAGTTTAGTTTGAAGGGTGTTTTTTTTATTGGTGAAGGAAGGGGAGGTATTTATGTTGGAGTATTGGATTAGTAGTTGTTTAGGTGATTTGGTGGGGTTGGAATTGTGTTTAGAGTTTTTTGTGGTGGTTGTTGTGGGGAGTTAGGTTTTAAAACCAAATCGAATCAATAGAAGACCCATATTAAATTTCCCTTTCTTTTTAATATAAGATAAAAAAATCTCCGACTTACTGGCATTCAAAAGCAAAGACAACAGAGCTGAATAGTAGTAATTTTTACATTTAAAAACCCCTTTTCCTCGTAGTTTGAAAACGTAAATAACTTCTAAAAAGAAATGAAGGTACTTCTTTTTAAATTTGAATTCTTTAGAATTTTTACCCTCTTTCCTTTTTCATATCCTTTTTCCCTTTTAAATTATCCTTTTTCTTCCTTTAAATTATCCTTTTTCTTTTCATTATCCTTTTTCCTTTCCTTTAAATTATCTTTTTTTTTTCCCTTTTTTAAATATCATTTTCTTTCCTTTTTTAATTATCCTTTTCTTTCCTTTTAAATAATCCTTTTTTTTCCCCCTTTTAAATTATCCTTTTTCTTTCCTTTAAATTATTTTTTTTTTTTCCTTTCCCCTTTTTTTTTCCCTTTTTCATTTTTTTTCTTTCCTTTTAAATTACCCATTTTCCTTTTCTTCTGAATTTAGAAGTAAGTTGATTGATATTTCCAGGGTTTCTCCTTATATCCCTTTGAAAATACACAACTTTTTGAAAGAACCAAAATTCCAAATTTGGGAATTAGAAAAAGTTCTACCATTTCGTCATTTTTGTCTTTAAAATTTCCCACCCAATTTAAAAAGTTTTTTTTGTTCATTTTTTGTTTTTTTTTTCCCATTTTTCTTTTTTCTTCAATTTTTTTTTTTTCTTTTTTTTTTTCATTTGATTGGGTTGCCTTTTTGGTGTTGGTAATCGTAGGGAGTATTTTCCAACCCAAAATTTATTTTCGACGGGGGTCTTTCAAATCGGTAGGGAACGTATCAAAAAGATGTCGTTTTTTCCGTATTGGAATTATCTTCATAATTAAGGTATTTATATGCTAAAAGATTATGTCGAAAAACCTTTATTTTTAACCCTTTTACCCCTATTGATTCTATTTCCCCTTGTTAATTTATCCCAGTTATCTTTCGATAAATGGTATTTATATGATAATGATTTCGTAACCAGTTTTTTTCCATTGATTCATTCCAGAATTTCGAAAATTTTTATTTTAAATTTGGAATTAAGTAACCCTTTTTTTCAAAAAAATCTTTTATTTCCTTTTTTCAGAAAGGAGATGTTTCATGATATTGAAGGACAGATCTTAACTTTTATAAGTTAAGAACGTCCATTTTTGATAATTTATAAAATTACAATGCTTGGGACAAGGGTACTAAAAGTTCTGAATTCATACTACTAAGGCCAGAAGAGTACTATTATTAATATTAACTGATTTTTTTATATTTTTTAGAATCGAAATAAAGTGAATTGTATTTGGGTTTTTTTTTACCAAGTCTTTTCCGATTTTCTTTCATTTTTGAAAATGAATTTTCAAAAATTTTCCTTGCGGATTGAAGAAACAAAATGTGCATGACCCTCGGAATATTAATGATAACCTAAGAAGATATCTATGTATATCTTCTCAATCCAATTTTTATAACAAAACGCATTTAAGCACTAATCGGGCATTTCGTATTTTTAATAGCTGCAAAATCCTTTTTAATGATTTGAAATTGAAGCTTTTAGCGTTATAACTTTTTTTCTTTTCTTTTTTTAATTTTCTTTATTTGATTAATTTTTTTATTTGATTTAGGATTGTGTTTTTTTTTTATCAGTCAAATCTTTGATTTTTTCTTTCTGCCGGTGAATAATTTGTCCAATCTCTAGATTCAATTTGGTGGATAATTCTTGAATTGTCCCATTAGTGTTTATCGAACCTTTTTCTTTTTACTTCTCCAACTAGAATTTGATTCTTTTGGATTTATTTTTTGAGTTGAAAAGTTTGTTTAGGTCCTTTTTTTTTACCATTTCGTGTTTAAGTATTTCTTGTTTTAGTATTTCTTGTACAAATAAAATTATTTTGACGAACCGGTTTTTTATTTCTTCTGCAAAAATTCAAAAATAATTTTATTTGTTCTTTAAAAAAATGTAAAACTCGAAAAAAGTTTTTTTCAATTTCCAATTTTTTTTTTTACTTCTTTAAACGAGTTCTTTATAAAAGCCTTCCAAAATTTCAAGTTTTTTGGGACGACCAAAAGGTATTGGGCCCCATCCCGCCCCACAACTGGTTAAAAAACTTAAAATTTGCTTTTTTGCCTTTCTTTTTGATTGGGTTTTTTTTTTTATGAAGCAATTCTTTTTTTTGATCTGTGCCCAAACTTTAGACGAAACGGAAATAGTATCTTTATTTGAATACCATCTGTTTTCCCATTTTGGGGGAAGTCCCCTTTGCTTACTTCCGATTTTCTTGCTTACTTCCGTTACTTCGGTTACTTTGCTTACTTCCGTTACTTTGCTTACTTCGGATTACTTTTCTTACTTGTTACTTTGCTACTTCGGTGGGCAAGTCCCCTTTGCTTACTTCCGTTACTTTGCTTACTTCGGTTACTTTGTTTACTTTCGGTTTGGGCAAGTCGCCTTTTTCTTACTTTTCTTACTTTGGTTACTTTGTTTACTTCGGTTTGGGGGCAAGTCGCCTATTGCTTACTTTGCTTCTTCGGTTTGGGGCAATCCCCCTTTGCTTACTTCCGTTTTACCTTTTCGGTACTTTGCTACTTCGGTGTTGGGGCAAGTTTCCCCTTTGCTTACTTTCCGTTACTTCGGTTACTTTGCTTACTTCGGTTTGGGGCAAGTCCCCTTTGCTTACCCTTTCCCTTACTTTGCTTACTTTGGCTACTGGAATTCCATTATAAGTGCAGTTAACATGCACTTCTCTCTTTCCCAATCCGCTAAATCTTCAGAGAATTCGGGAAATTCAAATAATAGCATACGAAGATTTTTTTAAATTTATAATAATAAAGGTATTAGAATATTCGTCTAAAAAAGACTGGGTTGTAAAAAAACATTTTCTTATTACGGGCCCGAAAAAAATTTGTCTCCCGGGCCCCTTTTGCTAATCACTAGTTGATGTATTTCGTTTTTAAAAACCGTTCCTTTTTTTGTTTTCCCTTTCTTGTTCTCTTTTTTCAATTTTTCTCACTTTCTTTTTTTTCTTGTAAATTTTGAAATTGGGAATTCCTTGTTTTTTTTCCACCGCCCTTTTTTTAAACCCACCCCCCTTTTTTTTAACCCACCCCCCCTTTTTTTTACCCACCGCCCTTTTTTTCAGCCCCCTCCCCTTTTTAAGCACCTCCCCTTTTTTAAGCACCGCCCCTTTTTTTTACCCACCGCCCTTTAAATTTTTTTGAAATACTTTTTGAATACTTTTTTGATAAGTTCGGGATATTCAAAAAAAAGGCAATAAATTTGACTCTTCTGAATTTTACAAAAAGTACCCGGGCCCTTGGGTGATACATTTTTAAAACAGAACTTTCCGCCCTCTTGGCGCGTATAGAGCCCTTTATTTGTTCTCGGACCCAATCGGAGGAGGGTGAATAACGTCCCAAAAAACACCTCTTTCTTTCTTTTTTCCTTCTTTTTTGTTTCCTCTTCCTTCTTTTTTCCCTATCGGCCCCTTTCCTCTCCTCTTATTTTTTTTAATCCCCGACTTTTTTCTTTTGTTTTAAATCCTTCTCTTCTTGAGTCCTTTTTGGAGTTTGATCCAAAATTACAATACTTTTTGTATTTCGTAAAAAAATTTTCATATCCCCTTTTCTTTTCTTCACTCCGGTCCTCTTTTGTGTTCCAAAGCGTTTCCCACTAATTTGTTTCGGCCATCGCGGAACTGTTTTACTTATTTCCTTAATGCCTCGGAGTTTTGTATCCCTTTCCCGGGGGATTTGTAGAATCCGACTTCTATTCTATCGAATAGAAGTTTCGGAAACTTTTTTCGAAGTTCAAAGCTTCTTCGGCTTCTTTTGGCTTGTTTGGCTTCTTTTGGCTTTTTTTGGCTTCTTTGGCTTCTTCGGAATCTTCGGAATCTTCGGAAATCTGGCCAATAGCATAAATTCTTTTCCCAAACTTATATTGAACTACCAAAGTCATTAATCAAGTTAATAAATAACCAATTTTTTTTTTTGAAATGGATTTTCCATTAATTCATCGGTTTTTTTGGCTTCGAGTCATTAAGCATAAGGAGAAGATGAATTTTTATTGATCCCCAAATCTTCTCTGTCAATTTGTTTTTTTGGAATTTTTGTTTATGTTTTTTCTTAGGATTTCTTTTGATTCTTCCACGGTAGGCCCCACTTAATAAGGATCAAAGATTTCAGTGTAAATTTCTTTTTTAGTTTCATCATACAAAATCGAGTTTTTTTTTCAAGTTTAATTTAGGGAAAGAGATCCCTATCTAGAGCTTTTACTCTAGCTCGAAACTCATTACTTAGATTTTCTTTTTTTTGTTCATTCCTATAATTCCAAATTTTAAATAATTCATCAGAAGATAATTTTTTCTATTTTGAAACAAAAGACATCGTTTTTTTCTATCATTTCGAAAAGCCGATAACCTCGGCGAATAAGTAAAAGGGTAGTCGTTTCCCTTGCCATCAGTCCCGGCATGGATAAAAAAAATGTTGTGACATTTCATTTCGCACAGCATTATTGAAATCATCCCTTTTTTTATACCCCAAGTGGACGAATTCCATTGCTTCCAGTCGAAAAAAAATTGCTATAAAGGGTTTTTTTAAAGGAATGTAAACCTTTCTCTTGTTTAGCTAATAAAGAAGCGAATTCCAGGTTTTCTTCTTCTTCAGTCAATCTACAAATTTAGAGGGATCCTTCCTTCCTCTTCCTCTTTCCCCTTCTCTTCCTTTTTCTTCTTCCTCTTCCTCTTTCTCTTTCCTCTTCCTCCATTTTTCATCTTTTTTTTCATCTATTTTTTCATCTATTTTTTCACTATTTTTTCCTCCATTTTTTCCTCCATTTTTTCCTCCATTTTTTCATCTATTTTTTTCATCTATTTTTCATCTTTTTTTTTTTAAATCCAGTTCTTCATCCAGTTCTTCATCAGTTCTAGTTCTTTTTTTTTTTTTTTCACTTTTCCAAGGTCTCTAAGTTTAAACATGTAGCAAGAGGTGATTTATTGTTTGCTAAAAGATTAGAGGCACCAAAAGAATAACCCAATATTAAACAGTTCGTCCATACGCTCATTAAATCTACATAGGTGTGCCTCAATTCTATCACCAGGGAGTTTTTTAGCCAATTGACTATTTAGGTCGAATGTTTTTTTGTGCAAATTTAATAAAATTAGGTGAAATCCACGTTAATAAAAAAATACATTTGATTCCATCAATAAAATATGACCAAATTAACCACCCAATAAAAATTCCTAGTAGGAGTCCTATCTTACCTACCTCACTCTTGCATTGATAGATCAAAAGATACTCGGTGACCGTAGCAAGACGGCGCTTGGAAAGTAGCCCGGATTGGCTAAGTGACGAATTGCACTTTGTAGGACTATCCCCAAAACCAAAAGACACCCCCCGGGGTTTTTGGAGGAAAAAATTTCGTGAAAAGCCCACTCATGCGATTGCTCAAAAAGAAACCCCCAAACAAAAAAGGGTATAGCTATCAAAGTCTTTTATAGCGGCCGCCTAATGGCTGACCCAAAGGAGGTTATAAACCATACAAATATTATGAGCTGCCCAAGAATAAAACCAAGTCTTGCAGTTTTTCGTCCCTGTATTCCTTTTTTTCCTTGCGCTAAACCCACGAGTTTGAAGAGTTCGCAAATGCGAGGGACCCAAATCGAGAAAATGATGGGAAATCCATAATAAAAATTATATTTTCCCCCCCATGTAATGGAAGACTTACCTAGGGTCATCAGTACCCAAACCCCCAAGGTTTTCCTTTTCCCCAACGAACAACACGTAAAAGAATTTTCTAATAAAATTTAGAATCATAGTTCTCCTTATGTATTTTAATAAAAAATAATTGACTTTGTAAACTTTTAAATTATAAATTTAAAATCCGTTTCAAAAAAAAAAATAATAATACAACTTTTTCGAATTTCGAATTTTATCTAATTTCCTTATTTTCTTTACTTCAGTTATATCGAATTCGATATAACATATATATTATATGTTAATTTTGAATATTTGTTGCTACCAGTCGATTTGATTCTAATCCTTAAAATTTCAGACTTTTTTCTTTTACTTCAGTTATATTGAATTCATATTAAACATATATATTATATGTTTTAATATTGAATATTGTTGCTCCCAAAGTCGGTTGATTTCTAATTCTATTCACTATCTAATTATATATATCTAATTAATTATATTAAATTATTATAAATAATATTGTTTGAAAACCGTTCGGTTTTTCTTTTTTCCCTATATATGTTGTTGCAATTGTCAAGACTCCCAAACGGATAAATTAAAAATTCGAGGAAATCGGTCTCAAATTTAAATATTTTTTTAATAGAGAGAGAGCGAATCTCCGCTGTTCCTCAGTACTCAGTGGTAAGCGTCGGCTGTTAACCGATTGGTCATGGTTCAAATCCTAATTTGGGGAGATTTGATTCATTCCGAATTAAAGATTAAAAAATTCGGAATGAAAGGTGTTCGCTTTGACCCTTACTAGAGCCCCAATAACCCCTTCCCTGTGTCTTTCTTCTTTCTATTGCATTCTATGATATTTGAGAATTTACCGTCAATACCTCGAGGTAAGTCCGGTATAATCCTTTGTTTCATTTGCTTTGGTCCCCTAATTTCCCCCGATTTTCCTACCCCCAAAGGGCCGCCCTTTTTGGCCGGGGTTTTGGGCGAGGAGGGATTGAACCCCCGACAAAAGTGGGTTTGTAGCCACGTGCTCTAATCCTCTGAGCTAAAAAGGCCCCCCCCCGTCTCCACTTGGATCTGCCCGGGGGTACCCAAAAAAGTAACCTTTCCTCTCCCCCAGCCATTTCGGGTAAAGAAGAAAGCGAAAGGGCCTCTCTCTCTATAAGACAATAAGAACGGCGCGTTCCGCGGTGTGAGTGGTAGAGAAGGGTTTTCATAATTAGGGTTTTTTAAAAAAATTTAATAAGGACCTTTTCATTGTCATATTGAAAAAAATAATAAAAAATGAGGGGTGTTAAGCTTTTTATCATCCTGGCGTCGAGGGTAATTTTCCGCAGGAAACCTCCCCTACAGAAACTTCACCGCAGTAGGTTTTTAACCACCAAGTTCGGGAAGGATTGGAGTTGTTCCTCTATCGCCCAGACACCAAATAGTGATTTGCGAGGCCCCAATTCTTGACTGGAGGGTCCCAAGGGCCTCTGCCCTTTCCTCCCTTGGATCGGGGAGGGCAGAGCTTTTTTTGGTTTTTTTCAGAATAAAGAATTGAAGAAAAGAATTGAACAATGCAAATAGATGCCGAGTAAACCTAATCGAATTGATGGGGTTTTGTAAGAATGCCCTTCCCTCCCTTGGATCGGGAGGGCAGAGCTTTTGGTTTTTTCAGAATAAAGAATTGAAGAAAGAATTGAACAAAAGCAAATAGATGCCGATACCTAATCGAATTGATGGGGTTTTGTAAAATGCCCTTCCCTCCCTGGATCGGGGAGGGCAGAAACTTTTGGTTTTTTCAGAATAAAAAAATTGAAAAAAAAGAATTGAACAATGCAAAATAGATGCCGAGTACCTGAATCGAATTGAAACCCGGGTCATGTAAGAACAAGGTTCAAGTCCCACCGGTCTGTTAGGATGCCTCAGCTGCATACATCGCTGCACTTCCACTTGAAAACCTATCGTAAAGATAAACGGCTCGTCTTTCCCTCCGTGACCTTCTCTTGAATTCAAAAACTTCTGTCGCTCCCCTCCCCGCAGGGCGGAGAGAACCCTTCGCTGTCTCGTCTGTCTGCCCGGGGGCCCTGGGGGAAGTCGAATAGGGGAGCACTCATCTTGGGGTGGGCTTACTACTTAGAGCTTTCATTCAGTAGTTATCCCCCCACACTTGGCTACCCAAACGTTTACCGTGGGCACGATAACTGGTACACCAAGGTGCGCCCCTTCTCGGGCCTCTCGTACTAGGGAAAAGGTCCTCCCCAATGCTCTACCCCCCCCCCACACGGATATGGACCGAACTTCTCACAACGTTCTGAACCCAGCTCACGTACCGCTTTTAAAATGGGCGAACAGCCCCAACCCTTGGAACATACTACAGCCCCAGGTGGCGAAAGCCGACATCGAGGTGCCAAACCTTCCCCTCGATGTGATCTCTTGGGGGAAAAACCCGCCTGTTTATCCCTAGAGTAACTTTTATTCCGTTTAGCGACGGCCCTTCCATCGGCACCGTCGGATCACTAAGGCCGACTTCGTCCCTGCTCGACGGGTGGGTCTTGCATTTAAAGCCCCCCTTCCCCCCCCCCCCCCCCCCCCCCCTTTGCCTTTGCACTCGGGGGCCCCAATCTCCGTCCCCCGAGAAACCTTTTGCACGCCTCCGTACCTTTGGGAGGCCTAAGCCCATAGAAACTGTCTACCTGAGACGTCCCTTGGCCCGTAGGCCCTACAAAAAGTTTAGAATTCTAGCTCTTCCGAGTGGTATGTCTTATGGCTGACCCCCCCTGCAGGGGGCCTTCTCCCCCTTTCCCTAAGCTTGGCAGGAAGGCCCAAAGCCAATCCCAGGACAGTAAGCTCATGGGTCTTTTCTGTCCAGTGCAGGTAGCCCCGCATCTTCACAGACATGTCTATTCACCCGAGCCTTTTCCCCCGAGACAGGCCCAGATCGTTACGCCTTTCGTGCGGGTCGAACTTACCCGACAAGAATTTCGCTCCCTTAGGACCGTTTAGTTCGGCGCCGTTCACCGGGGCTTCGGCCCGCCGGCTCCCCTGTAAACGGGTCACCAACTTCCTTGACCTTCCGACTGGGCAGGCGTCAGCCCCCATACATGTCTTAGACTTTGCGGAGACCTTGTTTTTGGTAAACTTCGCCCGGGCCTGGTCACTGCGACCCCCTTTGTAAAGGAGGCACCCCTTCCCCCCGAAGTTAGGGGGGCAAATTTTGCCGAGTTCCTTAGAAGAGTTGTCTCGCCCCCTAGGTATTCTCTACCTACCCACCTGTGTCGGTTTCGGAAACAGGTCCCCTTTGTTAAAGGTCGTTCGAGCTTTTCCTGGGAGTATGGCATGGTTACTCAGCGCCGTAGGGGCGGGTATCCGAACTTTTGGCTCGAGGCTTTTTTCTCTCCCCCTTCTTACCCTAAAAAAGCGGAAACCGTGCGTCCTTGAACCGATAACCATCTTTCGCTAACCTACCCCCCCTCCGTCCCTCGGGACCAACAAGGGGTAGTACAGGAATATTCACCTTTTTGTCCTCGACTACGCCTTTCGGCCTGATTTAGGCCCGACTCACCCTCCGTGGACGAACCTTGCGGAGGAACCCTTAGTTTTTGGGGCATTGGATTCTCACCAATGTTTGCGTTACTCAAAACCGACATTCTCGCTTTTCCCCTTCGTCACACCCGCTCACCGAGTGCTTTTCCCCCAAGGCGGAACGCTCCCCCACGATGCATTTTTTTAAACCCACAGCTTCGGCAATCGCTTTAAGGCCCCCTTCCTCTTTTGGCGCAAGGCGCTCGATCAGTGAGCTATTTCGCACTCTTTGAAGGGTGGGTTTGGCAAACCTCCTGGCTGTCTATGCACCCCCACCTCCTTTATCACTGAGCGGTCATTTAGGGGCCCTTAGTGTGATTTCCGGGGTGTTTCCCTCTCGAAAGATGAAGCTTTTCCCCCATGTCTCATGGCTGACCCCTTTACCCTGTTATTTTTTAGGTCATATCTAGTATTCAAGTTTGCTCGATTTGGTACCGCTCTCGCGGCCCCCAAACCCAAACAGTGGGTTTTTTCCCCTGTGTCCAGTCAACGCTGCTCCCCAAAGATTTCGGGGAGAAACCCGCTAGCTCGGGTTCGAGTGGCTTTCACCCCTAACCACAATCATCCGCTGATTCTCAAAAATCAGCCGGGTTTGGACCTCCACTTAGTTTTTATCCAAGCTTAAACCCGTCATGGATAGTCACCCGGTTGGTCCATAAGCAGTGACAATTGCCCTATGAAGACCCCGCTTTCGCTCGGGGTCCGGTGGGTCTACCTTAACCAAGCCCCTGCCCTATGAGTCCCGGCCATTCTTCAACAGGCACGCGGTCAGAGCCCCCGGGGTCCTCCCCCTGGCTTGGGAGCTTACGGTTTCATGTTCTATTTCCACTCCCCGACGGGGGTTCTTTTCCCCCCTTCCCTCCGGTACTACTCGCTATCGGTCACCCAGGAGTATTTAGCCTGCAAGGGGGTCCTTGTGATTCACCCGGATTCCACTTTCCCATGCTACCCCGGGTCAGAGCGTAAGCTGGATGCCCTTTTGCTACCCGGACTTCGCCACTAGGGTGCGTAACCCCCCTGCTTCGCCTAGCCCGCACGACGCTTTTTTTTTTGCTCTTTCCCCCCAACCCCCTTTTCACGGTTTAAAGGGTGTCCCATTTCGCTGCCCCCTACTACGGGAATCGCTTTTGCTTTCTTTTCCTCGGGTTTTACTAAAAATGTTTAAAGTCGCCGGGTTGTCTTTTTTGCTGCCCATGGATTCAGCAGCATTTGAAAGGTTGACCTTTTTCGGAATCTCCGGATCTAGGGCTTATTTTCAACTCCCCGAAGCATTTCGTCGCTTACTACTACCCCTTCCTCGTCTCTGTGCCTAGTATCCACCGTAAGCCTTTTTCCTCGTTTGAACCTCCCCCTTTAACTTTAAAGGCTATGCCTTTCCTAAGGTGCTGTTTAAATGGGAACGGATCTTATCAACGTCCAGGAATGATAAATCATAATCGACGAATCGAAAAAAATTGGGTGCTATCGGATAGTTTTTGTACCGGCTAATTTTCACGAGTTGGAGAAAAGCGGACTCGAACCGCTGACATCCGCCACAGGGTAAACCACTGCCTCTCGGGGCCCCCGGCTGATTCAAACCATAGGGGCCCAAAACGATAGACAATAACCCCCCCCCCCCCCCCCCCCCCCCCCCCCCCCCCCCCCCCCCCCCCCCCCCCCCCCCCCCCCCCCCCCCCCCCCCCCCCCCCCCCCCCCCCCCCCCCCCCCCCCCCCCCCCCCCCCCCCCCCCCCCCCCCCCCCCCCCCCCCCCCCCCCCCCCCCCCCCCCCCCCCCCCCCCCCCCCCCCCCCCCCCCCCCCCCCCCCCCCCCCCCCCCCCCCCCCCCCCCCCCCCCCCCCCCCCCCCCCCCCCCCCCCCCCCCCCCCCCCGGGGGGGGGGGGGGGGGGGGGGGGGGGGGGGGGGGGGGGGGGGGGGGGGGGGGGGGGGGGGGGGGGGGGGGGGGGGGGGGGGGGGGGGGGGGGGGGGGGGGGGGGGGGGGGGGGGGGGGGGGGGGGGGGGGGGGGGGGGGGGGGGGGGGGGGGGGGGGGGGGGGGGGGGGGGGGGGGGGGGGGGGGGGGGGGGGGGGGGGGGGAGGGGGGGGGGGGGGGGGGGGTGAGGGGGGGGGGGGGGGGGGGGGGGGGGGGGGGGGGGGGGGGGGGGGGGGGGGGGGGGGGGGGGGGGGGGGGGGGGGGGGGGGGGGGGGGGGGGGGGGGGGGGGGGGGGGGGGGGGGGGTGAGAAGGGGGGGGGGGGGGTTGGGGAGCAGGTGTGGTGTGGGCTGAGGTTGCTGGGGGTGGGGGGGGGGGGGGGGGGGGGGGGGGGGGGGGGGGGGGGGGGGGGGGGGGGGGGGGGGGGTGGGTGGGGGGGGTGGGGGGTGGGGGGGGGGGGGGGGGGGGGGGTGGGGGGGGGGGTGGGGGGGGGGGGTGGGGGGGGTGGGGGGGGGTGGGGGGGGTGTGGGGGGGGGAGGGGGGGGTGGGGGGGGGGGGGGGGGGGGGGGGGGGGGGGGGGGGGGGGGGGGGGGGGGGGGGGGGGGGGGGGGTGGGGGGTGGGGGGGGGGGGGGGGGGGTGGGGGGGGGGGGGGGGGGGGAGGGGGGGGGGGGGGGGGGGGGGGGGAGGGGGGGGGGGGGGTGGCGGGGGGGGGGGGGGGGGGGGGGGGGGGGGGGGGGGGGGGGGGGGGGGGGGGGGGGGGGGGGGGGGGGGGGGGGGGGGGGGGGGGGTGGGGGGGGGGGGGGGGGGGGGGGGGGGGGGGGGGGGGGGGGGAGGGGGGGGGGGGGAGGGGGGGTGGGGTGGGGGGGGGGGGGGGGGGGGGGGGTGGGGGGGGGGGGGGGGGGGGGGGGGGGGGGTGGGGGGGGGGGGTGGGGGGTGGGGGGGGGGGGGGGTGGGGGGGGGGTTGGGGGGGGGGGGGGGGGGGGGGGGGGGGTGGGGGGGGGGGGGGGGGGGGGGGGGGGGGGGATGGGGGGGGGCGGGGGGGGGGGTGGGTGGGGGGTGTGGAGGGGGGGGGGGTGGGGGGGGGGGGGGTTGGGGGGGGGGGGGGGGGGGGGGGGTGGGGGGGGGGGGGGCGGGGGGGGGGGGGGGGGGTGGGGGGGGGGGGGGGGGTTGGGGTTTGGGGGGGGGGGGGGGGTGGGGGGGGGGGGGGGGGGGGGGCGGGGAGTGGGTGGGGGGGGGGTGGGGGGGGGGGGGGGGGGTGGGGGGGGGAGAGGGGGGGGGGGGGGGGGGGGGGGGGGGGGGGGGGGGGGTGGGGGGGTTGGGGGGGAGTGGGTTGGGGGGGGGGGGGTGGTGGGGGGGAGGTGGGGGGGGGGGGGGGGGGGGTTGGGGGGGGGGGGGGGGGGGGGGGGGGGGAGGGGGGAGTTGGGGGGGGGGTGGGGGGTGGGGGGGGGGGGGGAGGGGGGGTGGGGTGGGGGGGGGGGGGGGGTGGGGGGGGGGGTGGGGGGGGGGGGGGGTGGGGGTGAGGGGGGGAGGGCGGTGGGAAGGGGTGTGTTGATGTTTGGGGATGGAGGAGTGAGCGATGGGAGGTGAATTGGGAGGGGGAGGTGTTTGGGGGGTTGTTGGAGAGTGGAGCGGGATTTGAGGGGTCGGGTGTGTGGAGAGGGGGGGGAGAGGTGGGTTGAGGGTTGGTGGATTTGCTGCGAGTGGAGGGAGGCTTGAGGATGTGGGAGGATGTTGGATTTGAAGCGTGGGGGAGGAGGCTGTGGAGGGTGGGGGTGGAGGGGTGGGTTGGGGAGGAGTGGGTGGGGGAGTGGGGGGGGTTGGCGGTTTGATGGGGGGTGGGGGTTGCTGTGCGGAGGGTTGGTGTGTAGGGGCGTTGCGTGCGAGGGTGGTTGGGGGGTGGGGGCTTAGGTGGGTGGAGGTTGGCGGGATGGGAGGGAGGGGGTGGTTGGTTGGGGGGGAGTTGGGGTGGGGGTGGGCGGAGTGAGGGAGTGGGGGGCTGGAGGGTGGGATGGGGGCTTTGTGATGGATTGGATTGTGGTGGAGTTTGGGTGCTGATGGGGGAGCTGCTGTTGAGAGGGTGAGTTTTTGGGGGGCGCGTGAGTGATGAGTTGTGGGAGGGGGGCGGGGGGTGGGGTGGGGTGAAGTTGTGTGTGCTTTGGGATTGGGGTTTGGGTTGGAGGGGAGGGAGGGTTTTGAATTGCGGTGCGGGTGAGAGAGAGTGTGTTGGTTGATGGCGAGGGTTTGGGGTTTGTGGGATGTAGTTGTGATGTTTTGGTGGGTTGAGGGAGTTGTGGGGGTGGGATGGAGTTGGTTTCGGTGAGTGCGGGGCGGGTGAGGGAGTTGGTGGGGAGGGTGGGAGGGGGGGGGTGTTTGAGGGGGGGTGGGGGGGAGGGGGGCGGGGGGATGGGTTGGATGCGTGGGGTGTTGATGGGGTGCGTTTGGGGGAGGATGGAGGGGGGTGGATGTGGTTGTAGTGTTGAGAGGAGGGAGAGATGGGGGCGGGTGGCGGGTGGATTGGAGGGGCGACTGTTTATGGGCGGATGGGGGTGCTGGGGAGTTGGTTGATGTGTGACGTCGGGAGGAATTATTCTCATCTTTTATTTAAGTTTCATTTTCTCATTTTTCTTTCTAATCTCTATTAGAATTTTTCATATCAAATTCGTTTCTTCTATTTTGCATTGTATCATTTGCTGTAATTTCTTTTCATTATATTTCATGTTCTTTTTTTCTATTCATTATCATTTCTTAAATCATCTTTTTCTTCATTATTTCATTTTTATCATTCTTTTCTATTTTTTTCATTTCTCTTCAGCATCTTCATTATTTTTTTTCATTATCTCTTTTTTTTCTATACTCTTTTATTAGTTCTTTATTTTTAATCAATTATTTTTATTGTGTTCTTCGAATCTTTTTCAAATTTAAATTTCAATCTTTTTTTTTTTTTTTCATTAATATTTTCTTATTCATAATATTTTATTTATTTTGTTCTATTCTAAAATTTGCTAATTTGGTTTCTAAATTTCATTCTTTCTCTTTTCATATTCTTTTTTTTTCTTATATGCAAATATTATTTCATGTCTCAAAATTGTCATTAATTTCTTTTCTCTGTTAATTCTCTCTCTTCTCTCTTTATCATATCATCTTTCAAATTTTAGCTTTAATTATATATCTTTCTTATCTTAATCAAAATTTATCTAATTTCTTGATTCTTTTTCTTATTATTTTAATTATTTATTTTTCTTTTCGGTTTACTTCTTTTTCATTTCATCTTCTCATTTTTCTTTAATTTTCTCATTAATTTCTCGTTTATTCTTAAATCTTTTCTATTTATTTTATCTCTATCTATTAATCTCAATCTAATTTTCTTTTCATTGTTTTTATTATAAATCTATTCTAATCTATCCGTTAAATTATTTCTTACTCTATCTTTCTCAATTTCTATTTTTTTAATTGTTCTCTTTTAATAAATTTTCAAATTCTTATTATTCTTCTTTTTTTTATATATAATCTAAATTTTTCTCCATATTTTGTTTTATTTTATTCTTATTATTTTCTTTCAATTATATTTTCTTTCATCTTCAATAATTCTATTTTCTCTATTCGATTCTAAATCATTAATTTATCATTTTTTCTTTTTTTTTTTTTTTTTTATTTATTTTTTTTATTCTTCTTTTTTTTTTTAAAATTTTATCTTTTTTTTTTTTTTTTTTTTTTAAATTTTTTTTCAAAATTCAATTTATTTATTTTTTTAAAAATTTTCATCAATTAATTATTTTCAATAATATTTTTTTATTCTTTTTTTTCATCAATTCTTTCTTAAATCTATTCTTATCTTTTTTTTATATTTCAAATTTTATTTATTTTTTTTTTTTTATTTCTTTTTTATCTTTTTCTTTTCTTTTTTCTTTTTATTTTTTTTATCATTTTTTGAAAATCTTTTATTTTTAAAATTTTTCTTTTTATTTTCTTCTTTTTATTTTCAAATTTTTTTTTTTTTCATTAATATTTATTTTAAATTCTTTTCTTTATTTTTCTTTTCTATTATTTTTTCTTCTTTTTATCATTTTTTATTTTTATTCAAATATCTTTTTTTTATTTTTAATATTTTTTTCTTATTTATTATTTTTCTTTTTTTTAAATTTTTAATTTAATTTCATTTTATCTTTAATTTTATAATTGTTTTTCATAATTAAATTTCTTTTATCATTATTTTTTTAAAAATTTAATTTTTTCTTTTTTTTTTTTTCTTTATTTTTTTTCTTTTTTAAATTTTCTTTTTTTATTTTTTCTTTTTATTCTCAATATTTTTCTCTTTTTTTTTTTAAATTTTTCATTCTTTTTTTTTTTTATTCTAAATATTTTTTTACTTTTTTCATTTTAATTTTTTCTTTCTTCTTTTTTTTTTTTTTTTTTTTGTCATATTATTTTTTTTTTTTTTTTTTTTCTTCATTTTTTTTTTTATCTTCTTTTTATTTTATTTTTTTTTATTTTTCATTTAATTTTTTTTCTTTTTTTCTTTCTTTTTTTTTTCTATATTATTTCATTTTTTTTTTTTCATTTTTTTTCTAATTTTTATTCTTATTTTTATTTTTCAATTATTTAAATTTTTTTTTATTCTTTTTCTCTATTTTTTTTTTTTCTTTTTTTTTTTTTATTTTTATTAATTTTTTTTTTTCTTTTTATTTTTTCTTCTTATCTTTAAATTTTCTTTTATCTAATCATTTTAATTTTTTTATTTCATTTTTATTTTCTTTTTTTTATCTTTTTTTTTTATTGATTATTTTTTTCATTTTTTTTTAAATTTTTTTCTTTCATTTTAATTTTCTTTTTTTTTATTTTTTCTCAATTTATTTTTAAATTATTTTTTTTTTTTAATTTTTTTTTTTTTCTTTTTTTTTTTTTTTTCTTTTTTTTGTTTTTATATTTTTTTTTTTCTTTTTTTCTTTTTCTTTTTTTTAAAAATTAATTTTTTTCTTTTATTTTTCAAAATTTAAAATTTTTTTTCTTTTTTTCTTCTTTTTTAAAAAAATTTTTTTTTATTTTTATTTCTAATTTTTTTTTATTTTTTTTTTATTTATTTCTTTTTTTAAAATTTTTTTTTAAAATTTTAAATTTTTTTTTTTTTTTTTTTTATTTTTTTAATAATTTTTTTATTTTATTCTCTTTCTATTATTCCCTCCTTTTTTTAAAACCCCTTTCAAAATAATTTTTTATTAATTCCTTTAAAAATTTCCTTATTTAATCCCCAACCCTTTTAAAATCTTAACTTTTTTCCCCCCCTACCCCCCTTTCAAAACCCCCCATCTTTTTTTTTTTTTTCTATGGGGTACTTTTTCCCCCCCCTTTTTTCCCCTTTAAAAAATCTTTTTGGTTTTTTTCCTAAAAAAAAATTCCCTCACTTTAATTTTCTTCACCCTTATTTTTTAATTTAAAAAATCCCCCTTATTTAAAATTCGGGCAGGGCCAGCCCCCAAAAGTTTTGAGGGCGGTGGTAAAAAGGCCCCGGTTAAATTCCCCGGTATGGTGCCCGGCGTTATAGCGTTATTATGCAGGCGAGTTGAGCCGAAGACTGAGGAGGGTTTTGGATTAGCTATCGGGGAACGCGCCCTTTGCCCGGCATTTTTAGAGTGGGGTTCCCCCGGGTTAAGGGGCATGATGATTGAGTAACCCCCACCTTCCCCCGGGTACCCCGGCGTTGCTGGGGTTTCCCAAATAAAAGGGTTTGGAATAAAGAGGGTTGGCCGTTGGGGATTTAACCAAACCCGGACGAGCTGCGACGATGAAACCTGGTCGGTTCCCAAAGGGAAAACCCTTTTTCAAGAGGTTGGGAGTAAGTGGTAAAGGTTCTTCGTTTTGATCGAATTAAACCACATGCTCCCCTTGTGGGGGGCCCCCGTCAATTCCTTTGAGTTTCATTTTGCGAAGTACCCCCAGGCGGGATATTTTAAAGCGTTAGTATAGATGCACGGGCGATGGCACGGGCCCAGTATCCATTTTTACGGCTGGGACTACGGGGGGTTCTAACCCATTGTAGTTTGTTTGATTTGTCAGGGGGCCAGGGGGAGTGTTTCCCCCGGTTGGTTTTTTTCCGATTAAGCTTTTAGCCCCAGGGAAAAATTCCCTTTCTGTTACCGTATTCCCGTTAGCAGTTTTCCCCGCCCGTCCCGGTTGAGCCCCCGGGATTTGACGGGGGGCTTAAAAAACCTACAAGGGGTTTACGCCAATCATTGGATAACGGTTGCATCCTTGTATTTTTCGCGGTGGGTGGCCAGGTTAGCCGTGTTATTCCCCGTACCCTTATTTTTTTTGGAAAAGGTTAAGACCCCAGGCCTTTTCTCCCGGGCATGCTCCCTCAGGGTTTCGCCCCTTGCGGGGGGAAAAATTTCCCCATGGCCTCCGTAGGAGTTGGGCCGTGTCTCAGTCCCAGTGTGGCTGGGGGTCATCCCTTTGGACCCGTTTTTCTGAAACATGCCCTTTGGGAAGCTATTTCTACCAATTCTAATCAGACGCGGGGGCCCCCCCTTTTGGGGGGATTTTTCCTTGGGGGGGTTTCCCCCTTTTTCCCCAGACGGGTATTAGCAGCCCCCTTTCCCCTGTTGTTCCCCCCCAAGGGGGAGGGTTTTTTGCGCGTTATCACCCCTCCCCACTGGGGAAAAAAATTCCCGCCGGGCTTTATGTTAGCTGCCGCCCGCGTTCATCCCGAGCGGATGAATCTCCTGAGATTTTAGTTGCATTATTATAGCTTCCCTTTTTCGTAGACAAAGCTGATTTGGAATTGTTTTCATTTAAGAATCCCTAATTCACTAGTTATTATAAAAAATTTTTATATTATCCCATTTTTTTATAATATTTTTTAATTCGATTATAGTTATCCCTACCCTTATTAAAGTATTATCCGTATTCATCACTTTCCCTCACCCCCACGCCTTTCTCATTGCCCCCACGGGGGGCGTAAAAAACAAAAACTAGTGGGTTTAGGGTAATCAGGTCGAATGATGATTACCCCGTAAGGTGAATCACCCCTGGTTTTTCCCCTTTTGAACGATAAATCGGAAAAAAGCGCAAAACTGTAAAGGTTGGAATAAGGACCTATTTTGTTTTAACAAGGCCTTTTTCCCCTATTACGAACGAAAAAAAGGGAAAAAAAAGGATTCAATTTTCAATGTTATCGGAAAGGGGTTTCAAGGATTGAGCAAAAACTGGTTTATAAAAGGTAGTTTTCCCCATTAAAAAAAGGGGTTTTCCCTGAAGAAATTTGGTTTGGTCAGATGTTTATTTGTAGGGTAAAGGACCCCCATCGGATTTTTAAAAAAAGAAAAAAAAAGGTAAGTCGTGAAGGGTAACCCCTGTTTTGTGCCCAAAAATTTTCCCTTTCGAAAGAATGGGTTTCATTTTTTATTTATTCAGAGTTTTAGGTTTCCCGACCTTTGAGACCCCGAAAAATGGACAAATTCCTTTTTTTTTTTTAGGAAAATACAAGATTGTCACTCCAAAAAGGTAATGGGGAACCCCACCCCTCATATTTATTTATTAACTATTTATTATAATTTAAGTAATAGTAATAGAAAGAAAAATACAGTATATCCTCCCGGGACAGCATTTAGAACTTACTATCCTTTTGCCTAGCAGGCAAAGTTTTACCCCCCCTGGAAAGGTGATTCTTTTGGGAAATCGACATGAGAGTCCAAATAATTGCATTGCCAAAATCTTTTGTTGGATATTTGAAAGAGGTTGACCCCCCTTGCTTCTCTCAGGGGTACAATCCTCTTCCCCGCTGGGGCCGGAATCACTAACTAAGGACTAATCGAATACTAATAGAATAAAAAAGAATTTGTCTTTTCTCTTTTACTTTTCCCGGTTCCGTTCTTACCGGGTGCTTTACGCAATCGATTGGGATCATTAGATATCCCTTAAACCCAAACTAGGTATCGAAAGGATTCGGAGACCCCCCAAAGCACGAAAGCCAGGTCTTTGAAAATTTTTTCCCCTATTCGAAGGGGGCAAAACGCAGGGGAATAAGTCCACAAACCCCGTCAATTTGGGACCCAATTCGGGTTTTTCCTTGGGGGGTGGGAAAGGGGGTTTTGGGAATTAAAATATGGTTTTTCTTTCGGGATAGAGAAAAAAAAGGTTCTCTATTGATTCAAACGTTTGTCCCTAGGGAAAAAGGGTTAAAAAAAAGGGGAAAAAAAAACCGAAGATTTCACAAGTACTTTTGATCGAAAAATAAATTTCTGATTTCTTTGGGACCCTTGGGCCAAAATGAGAAAATGGGCCAGATTTCGGGATCAACCCTAGGGGTTTTTAAAATTTTTTGAGGGAAGGGAAAAAAAAAAAAGAAGTAAAAGGGGCCCTTTTAAAAGGAAGAAATCCAAACTTGAAAAAAATTTTTCGATTCTAAAAGAAGGGAAAAAAGGGGGTTTGATCAAAAAGAAAGATTTTTTGGGTTCTTTTATAAGATCGTGTTTGGGGACCCGCGGGAATTTTTGGGTTTTAAAAAGAAGAATTTTTCCCAAAGAAAAATCAAAAAAGGAAAGTCTTAAATTTGGGAAACCCATGAAAACGTGACTGAATTTGTCCTGTTACTCTTGGGGACGGGGAGCTTCTCGAACGGGGAAAACCCCCCAATGATTTAAAAAAGGGAAAAAAAAGGGGCCCCCTTTATGAGGGGGAAAAATCTCTGTAGGGTTTGGGTTTAGAGTGGCAGAAAGGGTGCCTATCTGTAAACTTTTCCACTTTTCACCCCCAAAAAAAAAAAATTGCCTTTCTTTTAATTGGATTTGAAACCCTGGTTTAAAACCCTGGTTTTTTTTGGCCCCCTTTTTCAAGAACATTTGTAGTTTAGTAAGGGAGGAAGGGTTAAGGATTTTTTTTGGTGTGAGATATAATTATTCAGGAAAAAAAGATGCGGGCGGGTAAAGGATCGTCAAAAGGGGGGTTCTGTGCGTTGTAGATTTTTTTCCAAAAATTGTATCTTTGAGATTTCCATGGAAACGCTGAAAAAAGTTTCGTGTATGGCTAACCCAAAAAACGGGTTTATAAGGGGACTAGAGCAGGCTACCTGGGCAAAAAAAATCTTTTTTCGAAAAAGATTGATTCGGAACTATGCTAATTTTTTGTTAAGGGGCCCAAAATTGGAAAAATTTAAGGGTTTTTTCCCTTGGGCTTTTTTCCCTTTTTCAACAAACAATTCGAAAGCCTCGGCTTTTTTAGAAAAGGTCCGAGTCAAATTGCAAGTTCGAAGCCTTCTTTTTACATTTTTTTCCCAAACCCCCAAAGGGTAATCGTATGGGTAGTAAAAAACAGGGTTTCCCCTCCCAGCAGGAAAAAAAGGGGGGGAAAGGATACTCAATTTTTAAAAAAAGTAAAAAGAAAATTTCCCCCCCGATTCCCTAGTACATATGAATTCGTGGGAAACCGTATTGGGCGAAAGTGTATTTTACCGGCTTGGAGGGAGGTCTTTCATTCTTTTTTGGGTCCCCCCACAAATGGGGTCAAAAAAAAAAAAAATAAATGATTTTTTTTGCCCCCAGAAAAAGAAAACTTTTTTCTTTGGGGAAAAACCCCCTTTCACGCTCCCGCCGCGAGGTACTGGGGGAAAAAAAAGCAAAATCCCATCCCAAAATTTTTTGAAAAAAATTAGTTACCATGGTGGTTAAAAGTTTTTTGAAACAAAGGAAAAAAAAAAAACATTGGTTATCAAATTATCTACGGGCCCCCCAAAAAAATTCAAAAAAGACAGAAACAAACCCCCATCTTTTTTTAAAAAAAAAACAATCGTGAAGTAACCCGATATAGGGTTAAAAAACAAGAGTGTAGGCGGATCGGGCTCATCAGTTCCGATTGAAATAGGTCCACACAAGGAAAAAACACTTGCCCCTTCGTTGGTTTTAGGGCCCTCCCGGGGAAAAAAACCCCGGGGGGAAAGATTGGGGGTTTAAAAATTTGTTCCCAATTGTGGAGCTGCCAAAGGGAAAAGGGAAATGGCGTGGCATACGCAAAAAAAAGGGGAGGGCCATTTGCAAATTGAGCTTTGGCACGTTTTCGTTAATCCATGAAAGGGTTTTTTTAGACGCAAGACTCATGGAGCCATTTCATCTCGATGGGAAAAGAATCGATAGAAAAGAAAAATGGAAGATCGCATATTTCCGAAAAAAGGAAAAAAAAAGGGGAAAAGAACCCTAAAACCCTGGGGCATTTTCGTCCTCCCTTTGGGGCTTGCTTAAGAATAGAAAGAGGAAATACCTGAAAAAAAGGTTTGGACCCAAATTTTTGGGGGGTTTGGGGTTCCGTAACTTTCCATTCAAAAAAAAGGGGCAAGTTCGGAAACATTTGGGGTTTTTTTTTTAGGTTTATTCCCGTTACTAATTATGTTTTGGCATGTTTTAAAAATGAAAACTTTTATTCTCGATTCTTTCGAGAATTTTTTTGAAAATTTCATTTGCTTTCTTGATGGAAGTTTTTTTTTTGAATGTATCCCAATTTTTTTCCCCAAAATTTTCTTTGATGATCGATTCAAAACGGATCAAAAAAAATAGACCCTTTGGGTTTTTTTTCTCTCTTTAACAAGTTTTAATGAGTTAACGGCCCTACTGTTCCGATGGAGGGGGGAAAAACCTTGTTAGCTTTTCGGGGGGAAAAATTTCAAAACGAACAAATTTTTTCGAAATCTTTTTTATTTC
>JAVBHU010000251.1:0-28695 GCA_034768395.1 Linum lewisii | reverse complement strand
AAAAAAAAAACCTTCTCAAAACTTTGACAACTTCCGTTTGGGTCCTTCCGTTCCAACTTTCTTCTCCGTGACGTTAATTGATTCGCATTCAGTACACCACATTAGCTTCAATAGTCATGTATTAGCTTACTAATAGTTTTTTAATTGAGAATACAAGTATATATAATTTGATAGGATGAAATCGACGAATTAAAAGTTTAGTTTTAAAACCCTTCGTATTTCACCATACTCTTCGTGATACCTCCCCAATTTACCTTCCTAACCAACTCTTCATCTCCTGTCTCCGATATCTCTCTTTGTCGGTGTGTGGATGTGTCCAAATTTAATGTTAAGAAGATGAAAGTTGAAACAGAAGGACCAAAATGAAAAAGTAATGAAAGTATAAGGGGGTAAAAAGAGCAATTTAGGGAGCTATTTGTTAAGTTGGCAAAGTATAGTTGGCAAAGTATAGTGGGCAAAGTGCTATTTTCCCTTTCTATTATAAATATTTTATTTGAAGAAACTGTCAAAGCTCGTATTATTAATGTTTCAGATCATTGCACGTCTTCGACAATGTAGACTCGAGCAAAAAGGAGGAACATGCCCAACAAATGGCGATGCCAAAGAAAAAGAACGCTAAGTTAATTCATGCTCGACCTTATTTCCATTCCTCCTAACACTTCTCACCTAAAACAAAGTTGAGAGTTACAAATTTCATCGAAATATGTGAATACGTTTCCTATGTAACAATAATAAAAAAATGTTCTTTAAATCGGTGGAATACGTTCTCCTATGTAACAAGTTACACATTTGAAATAATGAAAAGGTCTCCTATTTCACACCATGTTTTGTTGATATTCAAACTAGACTGCTAGAGTTTAATATTTTATTCTCTATCACTATATCACTCGGGGTTCGATCTTTCAGAATTTTTGTTTTTCAAGATGGTCTTCATACCTTACTCTTTGTTTCATATATTGTTCCTATTTCATTAGGCACAGGATCCGGGTCCAACCCAAAAACACGGAAGGGCAATTTTGGAATTTGAAAAAATTAAATAGAGTAGGTCGAAGTTGAAGCCGTCGTAGGTGGCGGCGGCTAATTACTCGTCGTGCTTGAGGATCTCTCGGCGGAGGCAATGGTAGAGTGGGTTGAGGAGGCTGCCTTCGTCGTCGCCTTCAACGTCACCGGCCCAATCATAGTCGTCGGAGAAAGTAATGATTTGGATCGTGGTTTTGGTGATTCAGTGATTTTTGGAAGAATACCGAAAGAAGGATTATTGTCCTGGCCGTTTCCATTAGTTCGGCTGCAACCCAGGTTAGATTGGGAAGATGATGACAACGAATTTTGATTTTGATTGGGACAGAGATTTTGATTTCTCTAATAGATCTTTCTTCATCCGTCATCGGCCAAGAGACGTAGCAGCGGCGGTGGAGCAGATTAGAGGATAAATGATTATTTTGTGAATTGGATAATTTAAGTGACTAATTTGCAGTAATAAACAAACCTGAACAGTGTTTGGTTACTTTGACACTAGTGTAAATAGTTATTTCCAGTGAGAGTTTGTACCATTTCTTAAAAATTTGAAGGTAAAAATTGTTAAAATAAGTCTATATCTATATAATATATATAATATGTTCATTGAATAACGTGTTAACTAGATCGTATAACTAGTTCACAAGTTATCAGCTAAAAAATTCGTTAACTAGTTATCTTATCAACGATGTTAACTAGTTACCCAATCACGATATTAACAAAATAACTTGTTATCAAGTAAAAAAATTGTTAACTAGTTAACTCGATAAGTTAATTAGTAAATTAAATTTGATAACTAGTTATCAACAAAAAAATCGTTAAACTAGTTAACTATATAAGTTAACTAATTAACAACACGTTTACTAGTAATCTGATCACGATCGATGTTAACTAGTTAATTCGATAAGTTAACTAATTTTGGTAACTAGTTATCATCTTAATAATGTTAACTAGTTATTTTAATCATGATGTTAACTAGTTAACTCACTAAGTTATCTAGTTAACTTATTTTGATAACTAGTTATCAACTAAAAATCTTGTTAACTAGTTATCTGGTCATGATGTTAACTAGTTAACTCGATAAGTTAACTAGTTAACTAATTTTGATAACTAGTTATCAATTAAAACTCTTGTTAACTAGATATCTAAATCAAGATATTAACTAGTTAAAAACAACATAACTAGTTAAATAACTTGTTAACAAAAAATCTTGTTAAAATTGATTATGATAATTTGTTAACTAGTTATAAGTAAAATAACCTATGAACTAGTGCAGATACCTAGTTATCAGCCAAAAAAATATGTTCACTACTTAACAGAAAAAAGACATTGTTAACTAGTTATCAACAGAAAAAGGTGTTAACTAGTTAACATGTACTCGCCGAAAAAGTCACAGGAGTTTGTTCGCCCGTCGGAAAAGTCACATGAGTCTTGCCGAAAAAGTCACCATACGTTGAACCGGAGAAAGCAATGTAAAATTTAGTATGTCGAAAAAATAATAGAACTGGAATTTGAGTTGTAGATTAGGACCAAAATTATTTTTTCATTATTTAATAAAAAATGTATTTATTAATGATCATAAATTTAATTATCAATTTATGATATTTTGTGGTATTGTATGTCTAATCTATGCCTACTCTGTTCAAAATTAATTATTAATAAATGATTATGTCATTTAATCACTTAAGTTACTTGGCTCAAATGGTAAATGAGTTGTTCTTTTACTTTGAGGACTAGGGTTCAAATCTGAGGAGTTACAAATTTAATTTCACATTTGATAATTCTGTAAAAAAAATGTAGAATTGGGCCCAGCCGAAAATATGCAGAATTGGGCCAGCCGAAATATTGTTCAAACCGGTCTGCTGGTTTGATTTAAAAAAAAACTTAAAATATGTGTGAAATGTCCTAAATACCCCCTAATAATTTGGACCATTAGATTGGTCAAAAAGTCAAAGGTGATCTAATGGTTGAGATGAAGGTTGGAAGTTTCCAACCCTTGCAAATGGTTGGATGGGGATCCGCTGCCATTTCATTATATGACGATTGATTTTTTTTATATTAGTGAAATCTTTATAATTTTCACCTAAATATACCCACCAAATACCTTCGAACATCCACTCGAATTCTGGCCGATAATTTATAACTAGGGGCGGCGATTATCCATCCGCAAATTATTTTGTCCATATCTAACTTAATATATATTTAAATGGATCGGATATGGATCAACACTAAATGGATCAGATTTTATTTGGATCGGATCAAATCGGATATGGATTTTACATTTAATTCAAGTTGGATTTGGATAAGATTTAGGTAATCCATTTACAATATATTAGAAAAAAACCAACAAATCATCATGATTCATATGAAATTATGAATTATGATGAACAACAATTATACTGACTTTCACATATTTTTTTTTCATAGATTTTCACCAACCAACTTTTTGCCGGTAAAATTTCAATAAAAAAAATTCGTCGCCATAAATTACTGGCATAGTTCTATTGTCAAAATTATACCAAAAAGCTCTAATTTGATTGCCTGAAACTAAAATTTAATAGCATAAATAAATAAATAAATAAATAAATAATAAATAAATATAGGAGAAATGAATGATTTGATTGGTTTATTTTATAAAGTTTTATGCAAAATCTTTATAAAATAAACTAACCAAATCATTTATAAACCAGTCAAATCATTTCTCTCTTATAATTTCTTCTTATTTATTTATTTATTTATTTAATGCTATTAATGTTTAATTCTAACCAATCAAATTAGAGAATTTAGTATAAAGCGATTTTTGGGGAAGCCAACACATGGGTTGGGAGCGGTTTGTTTTTCCTAGACTGTCCCACCTTTTTGGTGGTTTCCGTTTTGTGATTTTGGTAGCGGAACACTTTTGGGGTGGTCCGTGTGTATATGTGGCTTTGTTTATTTGTTTAATGAAAATTTCTACCATTTATAAAAAAAGAACAACTTAACTAGTTAGATAACCCATTAACAAAATATCTTGTTAAAATTGACCATGAAAATTCGTTAACTAGTTATCAGCAAAATAACTTGTGAACTAGTGTAGAAAACTAGCTATCAGTTTAAAAACTGTGTTAACTAGTTATCAATTACAAAAAACTATTAACTAGTTATCAACAAAATGAGTGTTAACTAGTTAACATGCCTTCGTCGAAAAAATCGTCGAAGTTTGGTCGACCACTGGAAAAGTCACATGAGTCTAGCCGGAGACCGCCAAAGAAAATTGAGTATTTAAAAAAAAAACAAAAAATTAATTAAGTGCGAAACATCCAAAATACCCCGTAACAGTCTAGATCATTAGATTAATCAAAAGGGTCAAATGATGATAAAAAATGATCTAATGGCTAGAAAAAAGTTCTATCAAAATCCAACCCGAGCATCTCCCATGGCCCTAAATTTTAAAGCTTTATGGTACAAGCTCCAATTTGATTGGTTGATATTAAAAAGAATTAAATTAAATAAATAAATAAGATGTAATTATAGAAGAGGGAAATGATTTGATTGGTTCATTTTATAAAGCTTTATGCAAAAGTTTTATGTACATGGAGTTTTTGCATAAAGCTTTATAAAATGAACCAATCAAATCACTTTCTCTCTTAATTTCGTATTTTTAATTTATTTAATTCAATTCTTTTTAATACCAACCAATCAAATAAAATTTTTTATTATAAAGTTTTAAAATTTAGGATCATTGGAGATGCTGTTGAAAAGTTGGACCCTCACCCTCATTCACCTCATTGTATGCATCTACTCATTTCAATGAGGGCTAAAATATAAGCAAGTTCAACTCGCTAAAGACACGTCTAGAAAATATTTTTTTTCATTGGAAATAATATTAAATAAATTTTCTTCCTCCAATTTATCGTGGAAATGTTTAAATTTGATTTATGTAATATTTTGTGAGTGAAGTTTCCTAGATGGGTAGATCAGTATACGAAAGATTATAGGGAAAATAGCACTTTCCCCCTCTACTTTTCCAACTTAACAAATAGCCCCCTATACTATAAATCACTCGTTTTACCCCTCCTACTTCGACTACTTTGCCGTTTGGGTCCTTCCGTTCCAACTTTCGTATTCGTAATGTTAATTGATGCGCATTCAGTACACCGTGTTAGCTCCAATAGTCATGTATTAGCTTACTAAGCATTTTTTTTAATTAGGAATATACGTATATATATGGTTAGATAGGATGAAATCGACGAATAATATATATGTGGTTTTAAAATCATTCGTATTTCACCATACTCTTCATGATACCTCCCCAAATTACCTCCCTAACCAACTCTTCATCTCCTACCTCTGATATCTCTCTTTGTCTGAGTGTGGATGTGTCCAGATTTAATGTTAAGAAGACGAAAGATGAAACGGGAGGACCAAAACGGCAAAGTAGTCGAAGTAGGAGGGGGTAAAATAACGAGTGATTTATAGTATAAGGGGCAATTTGTTAAGTTGTCAAAGTAGAGGGGGCCAAAGTGTTATTTTCCCAAAATTATATTACAAAAAAGGAATATACTTCCTTGCTTTTGCAGTGACAAGAATGGACGACCGATGAATTCCATGAAACATATATTGAGATCTATGTAGGTGAAAAAAGAATTCCTAACATGAAGCGGGAACAAGTCTTGAGTTGACTCTGTGGCATCACCAAGTTCCATACGGATGAAATTAAATAATAAAAAGATCATTGAATTGTATATATATATGTATATTATTTAAGGATGAAAATATAACTTTGTAGTATTATCTTGTCCATAAGTACATTGAAAGGTAAAACAATGTAGGTTAAATAGATAAGACAAGATGCCTCAAAGAATAAATCAGTTTCAGTCTTTCAAATGGAAGGAGTGCAATCCACGTTATCTTTAATTACAAGTATTATTTTTGTCTGTGGATAAATTATTATACTCACATTTATATGGGATTTTTTGTTTTCATAGATACATAATTGACACATTCAAAATAGGTATGAACAATTTTATTTTATAAAAATAGATAATTTTCATGAGATGGTTAGAGATGTTGGGTCAACTGATTACTGATTACTGATTTGGTATGAGAAATTCTAGAAACTAAAAAGTGTGACGGTAATTTAGGAGGCGTGATGTCTATCAAATTAGCTGGAATTCTGGTATAAATTACGCATGTGAGAAGTTAAAAAATACTTCAAACTGGTTGCATCTGAGCAAATTTAGGAAATGTCGACTAATACATGTGGTAGGAATTATTAGAACCCTAATTTTTGGTTTTATAGATATGTTATCGTTTATAATGTTACTATTTGTTTTATGCAGATGTTAATGTAATAATGCACAAATTTTGACATGGGTGAGAGGAGCCTTGACGAAACTATATTTTTTTCAGTCGAATATGATTATGGATCACCTGTGCGTGTTAATCATTTCCTATTTATCTCTTTGTGTGAGAGTAAACAAATGCTTAAAAGTGAGGTTAATTTGATAATGCGTGATTTAGCAATTTCATCTCTCCTTATTAAGTGATAATCCATGTTCTTTTCATCATTTTGTGCATTAGTTTGTGTAGCTTTCATTACTTGTACTAATTGACTTGTTTTAGTCCCGTCGATCCTTTTTGGTCTATTTGATGTCGCTTTAGAGTTTTGTGACTTCTATAGGTCACAAACATCGTGGAGATAGCTTGGAGGAAGTGACATGGACATAGTGATCATCAAAGATGCATAGAACACGTTGGAAAGACCACAATCCGAATTTGAAAAAAAAGCGGGCACTTGTGGATAAAAGTCCGCACACTTTTCTGGTGAAATGAACACTTCTTTCTCGGTGCCGCGAGTTGGGAGAGTATTTAAAGGATGGTCAGCCCAATTGGTTTAGAATTCTCACTTTTGATAGACAAGGATGGTTGACAGCAACTTCTATACAAATTTTGGAGCTTCTTTGGAGACTTTGGAACGGTGGAATCATCATCCACCATTTTGGATTGCTTAGAGTCATGATCAGATGTTGAAGCTATATGGTCTTGTTAATCAAGATTAGGGTTTTAGTGCTTTCCTCTATTAACCCTAATTCTTCCATGGATTCTTGTATGAATTTTTATTTCTCTTCCATGAACATGAGCTGCTAAGTTGTTTGTGCTTAGATAATTAGATAAACACTAGGTGGTCTAGGATTTTTGTATGATTAAAGATTGGCCCGTAGTTAATTAAAGTTAAGAGGTCAGTTTATGTTTGACTTCGTGCTTGATTGTTATCTTATTATTGATTCATAAGCTCGATTGGAATTTGGTTAGGTTCACGATTGACTCAAAAGAACACCTTATCTTAGAAAATAGAAATTTACTACTAGGCTAGCCAATTAAGTTAGTTTGTCGCTAGTTTCAGTTCATAGATCTTAAATTAGGAGGTGTTAACGTTTTTGGTACTTAACGTTTGGGTAGATTCCATTTTGGTGCACATCGTTTCAAAAATTTCATTCCAGTCATGATCGTTTTAGAAAATCTCGAAACGGTATTTTCGTATAATTCTATCCATATTTTCCGTTATATGATGATGTGGCAGCTGAGTCACACATTCCTATTTTCTGTTTAGAAGGGAAGAAGGTTAGAGGTGGAGTGGAGGAGGATGGTCATTATTGCCATTATGCATATGACACATGAGTCCTGGCTAACAATGGCGCTAACACATGTGGAGCAAGCTCGACGGTTGAGTTGGAGAAGCTTGGTTTTTAATCCAATATTGGTGAGTCCTTTTCCTGAATGTTCGCTTCCTCCTCGTCATCCTAATATTTAACAGGGAATTGGAATTTTGTAGCACAATTTTAAAAAATATGTACCGTCAGTAGCCAAACACGTAAAAATGTCCAGAAATAGCACAATCTAACTGGCAGCCAGCGCTGCGCCACCCAGCCAGCGCAGCGCTGGCTGCACAGTCAGATTATTTCCGTTGCAGCGCTGCGCCATGTGGCACACTAGCCGTTACAAACTATCCGTTAACTAACGGTAGTATTGATCCCTGGCAGCGCTGCGCTGGCTGGGTGGCGCAGCGCTACCTGGGATCAATATTACCGTTTTTTTTTTTGTATAAATACCCCCTCCCCCCATACCATCTTCACACCTCCTCTCATACTCTCATACTCTCTCAAATACAATTGTCTCTAAGGTATTATTTATGATAGTTTATGTTCGTCATAAGTTTCTAGTTAGGATTATTGTACGCTAATGACGTTTTTTATTTGTAGGTTCGTAGCAATTGGCCGTCGAGGAAATTTCGTTTGAAGAAAGCCTAAACCCTCCCTGAAAAGGTATAATGATATAAATTATATCCAAATGAATTATGTTTTACCAATTTATATGTACTTAACATTGGTTGTGGATATTAAATTATAGATGGATTACATGTTTGGAGAGGTGCCGGTTGGGGTTCGAAGTGGTAGTCCCGAGGACCCTTCGATTTTATGGGGTGATACTGACCGACATCGAGCGTCGGGAATTTTCGAAGCTCAGGTTAGTACATTTGAAATGTTAGTTATAATTTAATGTTATTTATATTTATTTGTTATTTAAATTTACATAGTATTTATGTTTGAATGTTAGTATATAGTAATTATTCAAATGTTACTTATATTTGAAATGTTAGTTATATATAACTGTTTGTTATATGTAAATGTTAGTTATATTTTATAGTTATTTATATTTGATCGTTAATTATATTTGAATGTGTAATTATATTTGAATGTTAATTACATTTAAGTGTCTAGGGTGCACTCAGAAATTGAGTACTAGTTATTAATTATGTTACATCTTCTTCCCCCAACTATTAGGACCCACATATGACGCTTAAGTGTCACTTCTCTAAGAAGATCGTGAAGTACGATCCTAGGTTCGAGACATACCTTGCCCCCATAGGTCTAGATCAGTTGCGTGCCTGCCTGGATTTTACCCCTGATTCTGAGCTGATCACCGCATTGGTCGAGAGATGGCGTCCCGAGACGAGCACTTTTCACTTGTACCACGGTGAGGCAACCATAACACTCGAGGACATGTACTTTCTCACTGGTCTGAGCATCGATGGTGTGCTTGTGGAGTCGCAGAGGCGCATTCCGACTGTGGATTCTGATCTGCAGATTTACGTTGAGCAGCTTCTGGGGAAGAAACCATCTACCGCTGACCTGTCTGCTGGCAGAGTGAAGATGACGTGGTTGCGTAACCACTTTGGCACCATCAGGGATGACGCCGACCAGGAGACTATCGAGCAGCACTGTCGCGCATACATTCTGGACTTCTTCGGCAGCTGCATCTTTGCTGATCGGTCAGGATCACACGCCTCACTCTTCTTCCTTCCACTGCTCGAGGACATGAGCCAGATAGGCGAGTACGCTTGGGGGGCTGCCGCACTTTCATGGCTATATAGGGAGCTTGGCCGGTGTGCTTTCCGCATAGAGAGCAACCCGTCCCGCGACCACGTAGGTGACATTGGAGGTTGGCTGGCACTGGTTCAGGCGTGGGCCCTGGAGAGATTTACGTCCATTGCGCGTCGAGTCCACAAGAGTCGACAGATTGCACCGACGCACTCCCCCATTCCACGTATGCCTAGGTTCGGGCTACGACTTCTTCTTCCATTTTAATGGTTTATTCCATCTTATCAAGTTGTATGAATGACGTGGTTCATTCCGCAATTTTGTAGCTGGAAAGAATGGTATCACGCGAAGACCAGATACATCCTAGTTGGGGGGTACCGCCAGCTGTTTGACGATGGGACTCCATTCGTGGTATTGTATTCTAACAAGAAAATCGTGTTTTTTTTCCCTTACAGTTTAGGTTTCGTAGTTGTCTAACTTTCCACTTTGTTTCATATAGTGGTGTCCCTACTCGGCGGACCGTGAGCATTACAGTCCAGGGACTTTCCCCATCCATCGCGTCGTCGCACCTCTTATCTGCTTCTTCAGCGCTATGTGGCATAGGCCTGATAGAGTGCTGCGTCAGTTTGGGATGGACCAGCCTGTCCCTACATGGGATCAGCCAGTAGGTGAGGTCATCAGTAACCTGGAGCTGACACAGCGTGGATGGCATCGTACTGATGTGGTAGCTAGATTTGCTGGATATCGAGACCTGTGGTCCACTCGTGTTGACCACACCGCCTCAGGCCCGTGGCTGCGGAGCGAGGAGAGGGAGTCCTATCACTTCCACGACGAGATCAACCAGTGGTATCATGGCATCACTAGACGTACAGTTTCTCGCCGAGGAGCCGTGGACCAGTCTTTGGTACGTAGGTTCTGTCATAATTATTACAACTACTTCTAGTTACATGTTTAACCATTCTAATTATGTGTTGTAGCTTGATGGCATGGAGAGGCTATACGTGACTACTGGCCAGTCACATATCACGCCTCAGGAGCAGCAGGAGATGCATGCTACACTGAGGTCAATGATGCATGCTTCAGGCGGGATCCATAGGACGTCTGAGTCTAGGAGGGCACCCCGGCAGACCACCCATCCACGACATGCTGACTACCCAGTGCCTGACCTGCCAGCCGCCAGGATTCCTTCTACACGTAGAGTCCGACAGCATGTAGATGTCCCCCCTGTCCCGCGATTGTGGGAGCCGACATTGCCTCAGTGGGATCCACATCACCAGTAGACCCGATACTCTGAGCACTATCCATTCGACACTACAGGAGACGCGACTTTCGATTATATGGGGAGTCAGGACTACACCCAGCCGGAGGACTACACACAGCATCAGGATTACACACAGCATCCGGACCCGACCCAGCCATACCCCACTCCTACAGTCCCTCCATCTGGGTCTCAGTGGGGTCCTGCCTCATCGTACGCCGGTCCATCCGGGTCTCAGTGGGGTCCTGCCTCATCGTACGCCGGTCCATCCGGGTCTCAGTATGTCACACCACCCGTAGTGACATATGAGGCATCTTTCGATGATGATGATACTCCACCCGCCGACGGCCAGCATCGATATGGACTGAGGCGAGAGCCTACGCAGAGGATGTGCGCTACTGGAGGCCATGAGCTGGGGGCACATTGGAGGGGACAGGGTCGGCGTAGGGGTCGAGAGGGTAGGGGTCGAGAGGGTGGGGGTCGGGAGGGGAGGGGTCGTGATGGGAGGGGTCGTGAGTAGTTATAGTATCTTATGAGTATATTTCATTGTATTTCGTATTTCAGAGTACTTCATAGTAGACATTTGTTTCATGGTATTCGACTTTATAATTGATCACAACATTTCATCTTATGAGATCACAACACCCTAGAAATGCAACATATAATTGATCACACATTTCATCTTATGAGTTGACAACACCCTAAAAATGGGTCATCTGTTCACATAGATAGATATAATTTCTGCAAGAAATAATTGCCAACCCACGTGAAAAAAGCTGCAGCTCCTCATTAAGTCAACCACTTATGGACGACACAATAATTTGTAACGTATAATTGACATCACGCGTGAAAAAAAGTTGGAGTTGTTCTGCAATTCTGGCATCCACTAACTGAATTCTGTCTTCCTTACATTATATAGAGGCGTGAGTCCATAAACAATTTCTTACTAACTCTTCCAAACTACTCGAAACCTACTACAACTCTCAATACCTTGTAACCATAGAAAATGAATTTCGCGTTTTGGCTCCGATGGGATGGCGAAATAGTACACGGCCAACACGGTGGGGTGTGCTACAGCGGGGGGAAATTATGTTGCCTCAAAATGACGAGGCAACCTTCACTACAACAGGCATGTCCAGTGTTCTTGCGAAAGATGGGGGTAGGATCTTCGGCGGTGTTGCGGACTGTCATGTATCGATGTCCAGTTTTTGGGAATGACCAAATTGTGGCACACTACCCACTCATTCTTAATGACGTTACTGGGTTAGAGGTTATCTACAACATCATGGCAACCCAATCGGACTACCGAGTGGCAGAGCTATACTTTGAGTTCGACCACCGTGGGACGCCAGGCCAGGGAGACTCTATATTCATGGGCGATGGAGCGAGTGCCGGTTATAGTGGTCAGAGCAGTCAGAGCAATCACACACAATACCGTGGCGATAGCAGGCAACAAAGTACGGTAACGCACTTAGGAAATGAGATAGAAGGAGACTCATCAGAAAGCGACGTCAACTCGGAGCAGGACGCAGCACATGTCTCTGAGCCAGACATTCAAACTCAACCCTTTGTGAATGCGCAACCACCGAGAGAATATACCCCCCAAGCCATTTCACACATTTACCAGACGATATCGGTGACCTAATGACTACAAACAACAATGAGTACGGCGTTCATAATGTTCCACGGTGGCACATTGATGGGCCAGGGTTTGGGGTTGGGCAACAATTCGAAAGCAAGCTTGTGGCTCAAACTAGTCTGAAGCAATATGCACTCAGGAATAACCGCATGTTATGCACGGCACGGTCTAGCAAATGGTTGCTTGAGCAACGATGTCATGGATATCAACGCAATGGATGCCCGTGGAGGATAAGGCTAACTACAGATGAGAGCGATGTGTGGACGGTAAAACAATTCAATCCGGCCCATACGTGTTTGGGCAGTCAGAACAACATCAGTCTGACCCAGCTGGACGTTGATGTCATAGCCGATGCAGTCACGCCCTTTGTCCAGGCACGCCCCCATATTCGTATCAACCTTCTTCAGACAGAGATACATACTATGTACGGACGACAAATTTCGTACAAGAAGGCATGGAACGAAAACAGCGCGCCATGGAGCGGATATATGGTAATTGGGAGGAATCATACAACGAGTTACCTACCCTAATGAAGGCAATACAAGATCGGAACTATGGGACGGAAGTTGAATTCGTCACGAAAGAATGGACAACGGTTGATGGAGATACAATCATCCAATTCGACCGTGTGTTTTGGAGTTTTGCCCGTCCATTGAAGGTTTCAAACATTGTCCTCCTGTGCTCATCGTCGACGGTACCTTCATGACCGGAAAATACAAGCACACACTACTCATGGCTAGTTCGTTCGATGGTAATAAGAACATCTTCACTGTGGCTTTCGCAATCGTGGATGTTGAGAGCAAGGAGACTTGGGAATGGTTCTTTGATTGCATACAACGACGAGTGACACAGAGACGCGAAGTATGTGTCATATCCGACCGACATGTGGGCATCGTGAGTGCAATGGAGAAAATCCAATTTGGATGGCATTGGCGATGGTGCGCCAGACACTATGTAAGCAATTACAACAAAGCCGCCAAGAACCCAAAATGAAAAACCGCCTTATGAATTTAGGTCAGTATCATGACACTCCACCAAGTACTTAACAATTTTAGCGTATATCATTTGTAATCCATTCTTTTTTACCTGCAGCTAAACGCCGGTCCTTCAGAAAGTTCACAAAGGGGGCAACAAGATTCGCAAGGGACGACCCCGTAAATAAAAAATGGGCGCTTGAAGATCAATTATATTGGTCAAGAGCCGTAGACGCTCAACACGACGGGGCACGATGGAACCAATTGACATCAAACATGGCGGAGAGCGTGAATGGGGCATTCAAGTCAATCCGGGCTCTCCCTGTTGCAGCTTTGGTGGAATCCACTTTCTACAGGCTGCAAACGTATTTTGAAGATCGACGAAAGAGGGTTCGAGAAGAACAGGCGGCCGGTGAAATCTGGACGAAGAAGTGTCTTAAGCGCCTGCAGAAAAGAGTGAATAAGGCCACTTCCCACACAGTGAGGCAATTCGATTACGAAGCTAGCATATTCGAAATACAGACGGCGATAAATTACAGCAACGGGAAGGGAAACAATAGGCAAGAAGTTCGCTTGGACTACGAGGAGGGGGACGGTCATTGCTCCTGTGGCAAGTTCCAACAGTGGAAGATGCCTTGTTCACATGCTGTGGCCGCATGTAACGCCGCCAATCAAGATCCCTTATACTACGCCAACGACCATTACAGGCTGGAAACAGTAAAACAAATATACGGACGGAGTTTCCTCCCTATCGGCTCGAAAGACGACTGGGTGCCTCATGGAGGGCCTAAGTTGATGCCTGACCCAGGAAGGGTCAGGGAGATGGGGCGACCACGACATTCTCGCATACGCAACGAGATGGATTGGGTTGAAGATATTGAGCCTCACTGCAGTTACTGCCATGAAGAAGGGCACAATAGGAGGACGTGCCGACGTGCGAGGCGAAGCAGCAGAAATCCAAACCCTACAAGGAACGGTTAATTGCACTATGAAATGTTTTAGTATTATGGGTTTGGTAGTTTGTGTTTGGTAATCTGTATTTCAAATGTGTGGTTGTCAATTTCATGTTTCAGTTTCAATGTAACCTAATGTTTGTAGTTGTACTATGAAGTTACTTTTATTAGTCAATCCTTCAACTGAGAAAAACTGCAACTATGTCATAACAACAAATGAAATTTGACAACACAATGAAGAAAGGCTGCAACTACAACCCAGTCATTTTATTAACTTTTATAAATGACGCGAACAACGACAACAACAACAACGACGACAACAACAACAACAACAACAGCAACAACAACAACAGCAACAACAACAACAGAAATAACAACAACAGAAATAACAAACACACTAGGCCCAACATGGATGTCAATTGTAAGGACAAGGTCCGGGTGGTGGTGGGGGAGGCCCTTCCCTGAGCAACCTATTGATTGAAACGTGCAACCATGAAATTTCTTCCCTCAGTTCTCGAATAATGTTGTCCTTCTCCTCAACGATGTCATCCTTCTCCCTATTCGCTCGAACAAGTAGTTCGTCCTTCGCCCGAATGATTTGGTCCTTCTCCTTAATAGCAGCATCCACGGCCTCCCGCACCTCCAGTTTTTCATAATAACCACACCCCTTCTCCTACAGATCAGAAATCAAACGTAGAGGGTTTTGATAACTAGGAAAATGAATAAAATTAAATTTGAACCCTTTTTTTACCTCTCTCTCACGAGGGCAGCCAAAATTGCGTTCCAGATCACTCGGTCGAACGGATCTAGTCGCCCTTAAGTCACACCAGCAGTTAACCACACTGGCCTCATAAACGAACAAGTCCTCCTCCACCGGCTTCTTCAACTTGTGCATTACCCTCTCAGTATCTGTCACTACAGAACAACAGTACACAAGATTAATGCGTTAAACGCAAAAATGAGATAAGTACAAAGCACCCAAACGAATTTCACTTACGCTTACTCTTCCGAGACCTAGAGCCAGAGTTGAAGAACGACATATTCTAAGCTTGGTGACGGCTGCCTACTTCAAATTCTAAGTTTAGGGCAAGGGAGGTGAGTGGTCCAAAACTGCATCATAGAGGGGGTATTTATACTGAAAAATTGAGGCCTTAGGGTTTCTTCAGACCCAGGCAGCGCTGCGCCACCTAGCCAGCGCATTGCTGGCTGGGTTTGAGCGCTGGCTGGGTTTGAGGAAACCCTAACGGAGATTTGACGGTATCTAATCTGATTAGGCAGCCAGCGCTGCGCTTGCTGGGTAGCGCTGCGCTGGCTGGGTGGCGCAGCGCTATCTGGCTGGCGCAGCGCTGGCTGCCAGTCAGATTGTGCTATTTCTGGACATTTTTACGCATTTGGCTACTGACGGTACATATTTTTTTATATTGTGCTACAAAATTCCAATTCCCTATTTAACAACTGCTGTGTTATAGTCGGTTAACGGTCCCGAAATAACCTGCCCCGAGGGAATTATTAAGTTCCCTGTTCTATTTTCCAGCTACGACTATTAGATACAACTAAGTGATAATATTACACAACTAATTGTCTCACCCTCTTATCTAGTGTGCTAATTGTTTCACCCTATAGGTTCTGGTGGAGCAATAAGTGTTACAACCTTGTACGATTGGAGGATAATTGATGTATGGAGTGAAGCCTCTCTTGCTAGTCTGTTGTATAGTCAGATGTCACGGAGGTTCCTAAGCAGTACCTAGATGTCACGGAGGTTCCTAAGCAGTACCTAGCTCGCAAGCCATACAAAGAAAATGTAGTAAGAATAGGATTATGAATGAGAGGTAAGACCTAGGAAATTGTAGTTTTGGGGTCAAAATTACGTAACTATGTACCGTGAGTAGCAAAAATTCGAAATATGTCAGAATTAGGGCAAATATTAGGGGCAGCCAGCGCCTAGCAGGCTAGGGTGTGGCCAGCCAATTTCAATACTTAAGGAAATTAACAAATAGGGAAAATTACACTTTGGTCCCTCTACTTTTCCAACTTAACAAATAACCCCATATACTATAACACACTCTTTTTACCCTTTTATTTTGACTGCTTTGCATTTTGGGTCCTTCCATTTCAATTAACGTTTTCATGATGTTAATTGGTGCGCATTAGTACAAGACGTTAACATGTGTGTTGGAAAAGTTGTACTGAATGCGCACCAATTATAAGTTGGAAAAGTAGAGGGACCAAAGTGCAATTTTCCCTATTTGTTAATTTTGTTAAGTATTGAAGTCGGCTGGCCAGCGCCGAGCATGCTAGCCAGCGTGGCACACCCTGACCTGCTAGGCGCTGGCTGCCTCTAATATTTGCCCTAATCTGGACATATTTCAAACTTTTGCAACTCACGTTACATATTTACGTAATTTTGACCCCAAAACTACAAAACCCATAAGACCTATAAGGAGAGTTCGAGTTCCCATGTGTGGTATACAATGTTTCACTACAAAAAATTTAACCTTTAGCTACTGCAAAATTACAACGTCATGAAAATGCAGTAGCAAATAGTTGATATTTGCTACGACATTCACTATTTCATGTAGTAATTTGCAGTAGCAAATACTATTTGCCACACCACTATTGCAGTAGCAAATACTATTTGCCACACCACTAATAGTGGTGTGGCAAATAGTATTTGCTGCTGCAAATTACTACATGAAATAGTGATTGTCGTACTACTACATTTTCATGCCGTTGTAATTTTGCAGTAGCTAAAGATCAATTTTTTTGTAGTGTTTAGAGCATATAAGGTAGGCAGGATGATGTCAAATCTCTTAATTATGGGTCACCATGATGTTTAGAATGACTTGGGGATCTGAGCCGAATTGCCACGTTTTACTAAGTTGGATCTTTGTTTGATGATATCTCGACCCTTGAGAGATTAAACGTCAAATTTTTTTTGGTGAAAACCCTAAACGACCGGACTTGATATCTTACTGCTTATTACCCAACCAACCCAATGTATCGTAGGCCGCTGTACGAAGTCGTTAAGACTTGGCTTATCATATTCAATAAGATCTCCAATTATCATCCCATAATCCATTCAACAACGTGTTAATTATTTGAGGCCTGATAAATATATGGAATCGTTTGGTTGATTCATTGAGAATTGGCTTAAATAATTACATACAAATCCTCCGTGTGTCAGGAATTGAAACCCAATTCATTAACCAAATCACCCCTGTATTCATCAAGAAAACAAAATAGAGTTAAACCAGAATTATCTGTTACAAAGACCATGAGGAAGGAATACAAGTTGGACTGTCAACCTAAGTGTCAATCAGAAGAGGGGAGTGTGGGACAACATTCTTGTTAGGGCAAGTACCCACTTCCAGGTGTTGCATGTCATGGAATCTTGTCATTTTGGGGAATATAAAGATAGATCATCTACTGATATGATAGAAACTTGGACTTTCAGTCGAATTGACACGGACTTGGTAAAAAAAAAAAAAAAAAAAGACTTGGATATGATAGCTTAGCTTCCCATTAATTTTGGTCCCCATCCATGTCGTTATAATCATAGTAATTATAAGTTATAACCAATTTTCAACAATAATATATGTATAAATTAATATAAAAATGATGCGTATAAATGCGGTAGACGAAGCCATGAATGTCAGCCCAAAAATAAGCAAGTGGGTCTACTCTCTTAGGCAAATATTAGGAAAACAAGAACATCAAAATTTTGGATGGATCCATTTCTAATGGAGCGGATTTCAGTCAGAGATGTCTCTCTGTTTGTCTTCAACCTCAGTTTATTTATATTAGCTCGTCACCATCTCTACAAATTAATGCTAACTAGTTATGACCCACCACCATTAATCAATATCCAAATGAAATTGATTATTAGCTTGTTCACATTAAGTGCAGATTTAGACAAATATGACACACAGATAGCGAGGTCTTGGGTGTGTGCCCACCGTTAGTCGGTGTTGGCCAACTTTGGTTTCAGAGGAACCAGCCAATGATGCACTGGTTGGTTGGTGCCTCGTTGGCTGGTTCTTCTGAAACCCTAGCTCCTCAACTTTGAGTATAAATATCCCCTCTTAGCTTTAGTTTTCACCACATCTTTCTCTCCTAATCCTGAGTTGATTCAAACAATCACTTTATTGCAATTTTGTAGATGGCCTCTTCAAGTACGGGTAAGTGAAAAACAATATCCCGCAGTAGGCCCTAACAGTATAATATAAACAAGTCATTATGAAGATTAAAAGATATGTTAGGACTCATATTTGATGGGTTTAAATAAGATGTTAGATTATATTTTTTGTCTCTATCTTATTGTTGTTACCTCCATATTCATAAACTTATTTTACTCTTGTTCTTATTTGTTATTTCGATTACTTTACTCTTGTTTCCATCTTTTGCTACAGTGTTATGGTAAGTCACTATAATCTTTCTCATCACCGCTTTTCTTTGGGGTTATATATGAAGTGAGTCGCTCAAGAGTCGGCTCCATTTTTTTTTTTCAAAAAAATTCGTTCGTGAGATCGCTCGTCGTAAGCTAAATGAACATGCTCGTCAGCTAAATGAGGCTAGTTCGAGCTAATATGTTGGTCGGCTCAGCAAGCTCGTGAGGTAACTCGTTGCGTTAGCTCGTTAAATTAGACTCACGAGCAGGCTCAATTATAACTCCTGAGCTATTATAACTCATTCCTTATTACAAATCCAATTTTTGAACTAATCAATCTAATTTCTAAATTCTAAGTGTAATTCTAGTCCCTAATACGGTAACTAAATAACTAACCCCTAAAATTGAAGAATAAACCCTAATATGATAATTCCCAGTTCCCATAGTCTCACGACGATACATTCTTGTGTATTATGCACAAGATGGTTAAATGCATTGTCTGTCAAATGAAACACAAGGTATATATTATGCTAGTAATTTCTCTATTCACACTTACCTGATCTATATATATATTATTATTACGAACAAATTCTTCTTCCCAAAGCATATCCATTCAAATAATTCTGGCTCCAATGTAATTAAGTCCTAATATTAGGACACTTAACCTGTCCAGAGTAAATCCAACACTACATGATACAAAGTGACAAACCCAGATTTAAACATTGGAAATAACGGGAAAAAAAACCTTGGAGATAGACAGATCCAATGAATGAGTTGTGTGTAAATTAATTATAAAAGAATGAAATTTGACTTAAAAAAACGTTTTTTTCACATATAATATATCACAAATAAGTTAAAAACAACTATGAGAAATTAGCACATAGGGACATATCAATGTTAGGAAGTAACCAAGAAAAAATTCAAATAAATAATAATTAAATAAAACAGCTACAAACTAATCTCTTAAAATCAAACACAGAGCCAGCCAATGTACGTATAGAATACCCCACCATTTCACCACCTAGCTCCCCTCAAAAACCAAGTTGCACAAAAGACTTCCAACCCATTAAGCAATCATCTTCCATCTTTCCTCCCCAAAATCCCTCTCTTCTTCTTGTTTTTGGATCATATATTTATGTAGCTAGAAGAGGATTCATGGAGCAACCTTGGATGTGGAGTCTTGGTACTAACAACAAGCATCAAAGACAAATCATGGAGCTCAACAATTCCTCCCCTCATCTTTATAACCTTCACCAACCACCACCACCACCACCACAACCATCTCATACCAACCTCTCGTGCGCTTCTTCCTACGACGACTCGTCGTGGGAAGAACAGGCGTTTGCAGAAGATGCTGCAGGGCCACTAGGAGGCTGCATATGGCCTCCTAGGTCCTACTCATGCACCTTCTGCAGACGCGAGTTTCGATCCGCGCAGGCCCTAGGTGGGCACATGAATGTTCACAGGAGGGACCGAGCTAGACTTAAACAGTCTCCCATCAGCCCCACCAGTGTTGATCCTCTCATCAACCATCTTCATCAGAATCATCAGCATAATCGAATTAGTGACCGCAATTACCCTCCGATTCAACCATCTTTCGGTTATCAATTCGCAGCTGATCCCTCCCGCCAGATTCCAACCTCTAATTTTGTTTATTCCAATAATAGCCCTAACCCTAGCCCTGATCCACCAGCTTCTTCTTCACCTCCTGAGAACCCTAGGGTTTCCAGCTCGGAGAAGACGTTTTTGCCCTCGGCAGCTGAAGAAGAGAGACAGCACAGGAAGAGACCCGCACCCGGATCTATCTCTCCTCCGGTGCAGCAGAACAACACGGCGGCGGCTGCAAGAGAGGAAGAAGAAGACGATAATTACAAGAAAATGAATAGATGTAGTAATAAGAATTCAAGAGAGGAGTCGGCGGCGGAGGAAGAGGCCGAAGATGATGAGGCGGTGGAGAGATACAAGAGGAGGAGAATCCAAAGAACGCCGCCGCTGCCGTTGGGGATACCTAGGTTGCCGGAACGCCGTGAAGAGGTGTTTGAAATGACCCACAAGAGTAAAAGTGGCGGCGGTGGTTGTTTGAGGGAGGAGTTAGATCTGGAACTCAGGCTTGGAAATCGGCCTAAGGTAAAAAGTGTTTAAACCCACATAGTAATTCCTTTGTATTTTTTTTTACATATTTCAAACTAAAATTTCAGAAATTTTTACTTTTTTTTGGGGGTGTTTGGATTTCCATTATCTTGATTTGATATTTTGAAAGATGGGCATCAAGTTAATTGCTTTAAGCCCTTCTCTATTGCTTTCTCTTGATCGAGTTTGAGCTGGAATTGGGACTTGTGTGATCATGAGATCTCTGAATCAATATAACTTATGGGTTTTATATATTGAGATGTCCCGCTTTTGATTTCTATGTCCCGACTCTCATATATGTTGTATGTAAGCTTATCAATGTTATCGACACTTACGAAACACAATAACAAAATGGTGATTTTATGATTTTTATCTATAGCTCAATCTTGTATTCTTCACTCTATAGGAAACCCCGATCAATGGTTCATTTCAACAAAATCTTGTTGAATTCGAATAATCATAATCTACAGTAACAAAGTTGATGTTTTGTTATCCAATTTGGTATTATATTATTTGTCAACTTTTTCAATGACGAAAAAATCTCGTAATGGGTTGATTCGGGTGTCATCAACTTAAGGTAAACTCTTTGCCCTATTTCGCTTTATTCACTTTTGTGTCGGTAGCATGGTTTTCAGAACCGGACCGGAGGTCGAGCCGGCAAGGTCAAGGGTTTAGGGTTTAATGGTTTAACCGGGGTTGGACCGTTTGCATATCGGGGTCAGACCGTTTTAATTATTAAATAAATAAATAAATATAATTAAGTCGGACCGGCCAAGTTTTTAATTAAGCCGGATCAAACCAGAGGTACAAAGAGTACAATTATGAGTTATTATAAGAAATTTAGGTACCAAAATATATTTCCAAAAAAAAAGAGGTGCCGAAATATAATAATTGCTGAGTATATATAATCTCAAAACCCTAAATCTAATTTCTCAAACGGCCGCCACCACCTACAGTCTACACCTTTTCTAAATCTAATTCTCATCCACTAACCTGCTTTCCAAATCTGTCATTCCTTATTTCCTTTCTTTTTTCAATAATGAGCAAGAAGCGCTGGCCATCGCAGATTGCCGCCGTCGTCGATGTGGTCGGCAAGCCTGACCTTCAGATCTAGGGTGAGAACGGAGGAGAGGCTGGCTTGGGCGAGGTGGTCGGGAAGGCCTGAATTAGGACGCTGCACGTCCGACGTCGCCGGTTGGTGGAAGAAGGGGTTGGCGGAGGAGCAGCTTCTGGCGTTTAGTGTATCGGCTGGTTGAGAAACAGAATTGGCCATTCGTAGCACACGGAAGACGGTGGGTGGGTCTGAGATGCGGTGGATGAAATGGTCTAACCGGCGATATCGAAAGCGATTCAACCGGCCGATTTACCCAGTTCAACCGGGTCAACGCCCGGTTTGACTGACTGACTCAGAACCGCGTGCCGTTGCCGGAGAAAAGACCGGCTCACGGTCAAACCGGTCGGACCGGCCGGTCCGGTCCGGCTTTGACAACCATGGTCGGTAGTCAAGTCCTATTACTGTTTTTGGTTGGCACAAGGTGGAAGCCCACAACCTAGAAAGTGATCCAAATTTGTTACCTTCGAATGTTTCACTTATTAGCTCTCAACGAATAAGATCATCTTTAGGCTCGCCTGAACGAATAAGATCATCTTTAGGCTCGGCAATCTCGAGATACAACTATCTATGACAACCCTTCTCTAACAAAATATTATGAGTATGAACTAATGAAACAGTATAGGGTTTGGACTGTTTCCCCTCTCTCTATCTATGCATTAGTTTATAAGTGCAAAGTGTTCTTTATCGAGAAATTCCGTCAGTGGGTTGCTGGCTGATGATTCTCTTGAAAAGATGAGTGAATATGGGTTGGAAACTTGGAATTGGAATGTCTGTTTGTGTGTCTCTCTGCAAAACAAATGAAATAAACAAAAGGAAACCAAACTAGGGCAGAGGGATGATGTAAGTAAAGAACAAAATAGTGTTTTTGTTTCTGTGTTTAGGTTTTTTCTTGCATGGAAAATATAGGGCTCGTTTCCCTATTCACTACTTCTGTCTGTCTGTCTGTCTTTCTGTCTAAGTCTCACTGACAAACCCTTTCTAACGAGTGAGTGAGTGAGTAAGACCAAAACAAAGGACACCTACCAGTCACAGAGATTGGCTTTTCCAAACCCAAAATTATATATAAAAAAAAAAGTCAGACAGACACTCTTCATTATTTATCGATCTGATCTGTTTTAGGGTTTCAATAATGAATGTTTTTTCTTCTTAAGCTCACATAAGAGTCCATCTGCTTGTGTACTGTTCGATAGCTTTTTCTGTGGTTTCTATAATCCTTCCAAAATTGCCACCAACTAAAAGGAATCACTCCATTATTTTTCTATATATTAAACAAATGGAGAATATTTTGCATCAAGACTTGGGTGACTGGGTCGAGATATGCTCTAACGCATCTTTGTCTGATTGTTATCCTTCTCTCTCTCTGTGTGTGGGCCACACTACTACTACTGTGTATGTATATTTGTTTATTCTTTCCCACATGGAATTTTTACAGATTACTGTCTGTATATTTTCAAAAAAGAATTTGGATTCTCGTGTGTGTATGCGTTGAAACTCTTACCCCTAACATTCTAGCTATAACGCAGTATGGTGATGGGCCACCGGAATCGGTCAGCCCAACAGGCGAGATGATTCACCCGGGAAAGCGGGTCAACGCCTCTGGCGAGGGTTTGACCAGGCGACCATCCAAAGGCTAGAAAAGCAGGCCCAGATATGGCCCAAGAAACGGTCAACGCGTCAGGCGAGGGGTTGACCAGCTAGGTATTCTGAAGGTCGCTCCGGGAGTGGGCCCAGACGCGGCCCAGGAAGGGCCCTGGGGCGACGTTATGCGCTTACCATTTGAGGAAACCCTTTAGAAGGCCACGTGGAGCCATCCTGAAGGTTTCGTCTTCACCAAGCAAACGGTCAGGATTTCGGTGACACGTGGCGAGATTTGCTAGGCGCCGTCCCATTGCCTAACGGTCTTGGCAGACCTGCCAGGCTATAAATGCAGAAGGAGACTGGACAGACTGACGATCACGACCAATTCTGGGAGAAACTAGGTACACTCTGTTACATCATCATTCCTTTCATCTATCATCCATTCTGATTACTGCCCTCACTCTCTTATTGCGAGGCGATTCGGAGACACTCAGGCGACCGGTCGGCTCCTCATTTTCAGGCGATAATAGCGGACAATTGGCGCGCCAGATAGGGGACTAATAAAGAACTGAGGAAGCTGAGCAATGGAGCAGGGGAAGATCGGAAGAATGATAAGAGGAAAGCGTCGACTATAAGGCCTGAAGGAGGGAGGAGGGAAACACCATTAAAAATACGTGAATCCAGGGGCCCAAAGCATACCACTGGAGGGTAGAAACTTGAAGACGATTTGGAGGAAGAAGGGAGGCCTAGAGGACACAGACACCGACTCCTCATATGTTTCCTCGTGACACCAGAGGAAAGGGCGTGTACAGGAGGAAGCACCAAACACAGAAGCATACAAAGTCTTGAACAACGTTTTCAATTTTGGAAAAGCAGAATTTGGAACTTACTCAGTTGTTAAAAACGGTCATCGGGCTCAGCAAGCAAAAACGCCCGGAGCTCAGAACGTACAGGCCCCGGACAACGACACCCACGCGGAAAATGCTACGGGCATTTCGACCGTAGTCGAGACCGGAGTCGAACAAAGGGTCATCCGGCAACCTCTGGCAAGGGCCATCTTCGCCGAAACACTACCAGTTGGCCTGGTCCCCACCAAACATGGAAAATATTTGGGATTGGGCGATCCTGAAGAGCACCTGCAAAATTTTCAAATCGCCATGCAGATGCAGGGCGCCAGCGATGCAGCATTTTGCAGAGCTACCCAGCCACTTTAGGAGGAGCAGCAAGAGAATGGTACATGAGCTTACCAGAAGGAATTATTCACACATGGGATGAGTTTGCCAGGGTTTTCTGATGAAGTATGAGAGTAGGCGGCACCGAAAGGTCCCAGTACAGGTCCTGGTTAACTTGCGACAATGGCAAGGAGGAGTCGTTAAGAGATTTCTTTGAGAGGTGGATCAGCACAGTACAGTCCGTTAGAGACGTGACTTTAGACATCGCCACTGCAAGTATGATCCAGGCGACGCACAATAGGCGACTGAAGGAGGCGTTAGTAAAGAAAAGCCTACTACTCTGTCCAACTTTAGAAGCCAGAATAAAAAAGTATCATTCTCATTGAGGAAGCAGTTAGCGGAGATTGGGGGAGGCGACAGCCGAAAGGGAAGAAAAGACGGACAGGCGGATGCGTCGCGTGACGGCGTGACAGGCGAGGACGGTGGCAAAGAACGGAGCGATCTCCTGAAAGAAGGGGATATGGGACGACAGGAGAAACAATGATAGACGGGACGTATCAGGAATACACTCGCTCAATTGATCACGAAAAGAGGTATTCCTGTACATGCAGCACAAGGATCAGGGACATTCAGTGGCCGAAACCGCTGCGAGGCGACCCTGAGCAGCTAACCCCCGGAAGTTTTGCAACTTTCATGATTCGCACGGTCACACCACAGAGGAGTGTCGGCAACTCAAAAATGAAATTGAGCGATGGATTAAGGAGGGTCGCCTAAAAGACTTTATTCTCCAGACCAAGCGGAAAGAAAGGAGTTCAAGTAATAACGAAGATAGCCCAGTCTCAGGCGACCAACCTAGAAAGACAGTTTTCGCCCGATTGCAAGAGCCGCAGGGCGACGCGACCAAAAAGGCAAATGATACAGAAGAAGTCACGAGGTCTATCAAACTATTTTCGGAGGAAGAAAGTTGTCCGACAAAAAAGCAGTCAAGCGATTGTAAGGAGGTGTTGATCTAAAACAATGAGGTGCGACGGTTCTCCCATCATGTTCACAGAGGATGATGTAATTAAAAGAGGGAGGGGCCCAGCCTGAGGCAATGGTGATTCAGATCGTAACACTCCGGAGTAGAGTGGAGCGAGTAATGGTAGATGAAGGAAGTTCAGCTGATATCCTGTTCTGGGAACTTTTTCCAACAGATGAAAATCCCCATTTCGAGCCTGAGACCAACAAAGACAACTATTACAGGTTTTTCTGGCCACCAGGTGCCCATTAAAGGAATCATTACCTTACAGGTCTGATAGGCGATGAGCAGATTAAGGCGGGTGCAATCCATAAGATTTCCATGTGCTGGATTGTCGGTCCTCGTACAATATGATCCTGGGGCGACCGGCGCTTTGCCGCTTTCCAGGCTATCTCTTCACCAGTATATCAGGCGCTGAAGTTCGTCAACCAAAGACGGCGGTTGGAGTCGTTGGGGACACCGGAGGTAGCTAGGCGATGCTATCGGGCAGCGCGAAAGGAGCATGTTACAAAATCGACCTGGAGGAGGGGAACGGAGAATAGAGAAAGAATACAGTCGGCAGAATCTGACGCCCCTGTCGCTCTGTGGGAAGGCGATGAAGAAAAACAGTAAGGCTGTCGACTTACTTAAGCCAAGAGGCCCAAGCAAGCGATGATGACATAATCAGGCAATATTCACACCTATTTGCATGGCATCCCAGCGACATTGCCTGGAATAGACCAGCGATTGTAAAGCACTGCCTATCCATCGACAAAAGCTGCGCCCTGTGCAACAGAAGAGGAGAAATATCTGCCGAGAGAGACAGATAGCCGTCACAAAAGAGATAGACAAATTGTGGAGGCAGGCTTTATCAGGGAGGTTCAATACCCGGAATGGCTGTCAAATGTGGTTCTGGTTAAAAATCATCGGGGCATGGAGGATGTGTGTCGACTTCACAAATCTAAACGACGCCTGTCCAAAAGACGCTTATCCACTCCCGAATATTAGAGCAGTTGGTCGCGCCACAGCAAATAACGAAGTATTGTCTTTCCTCGACATGTTCTCTGGGTACACCAGATACCACTCAATGAAATGGATCAGGAGGAAAAGGCGTTCATGATCCTACGGCGAACTATTGCTATAAGGGTATATGCCTCTCGGTCTCAAAAACGCAGGAGCAACTTACCAAAGAATGATAGATATGGTTTTCACTAAGCAACGAGGGCGTAACTTGGAAGCATATGTGGATGATCTTCTGGTAAAAAGCAAGAAAGCGACGATCATCTAGGCGACTTAAAAGAAACGTTTGAAACGTTTACAACGCTTCGCGTTGCGATTAAACCCAGAAGTGTGTTTTTGGAGCTACATCAGGCAAATTTCTAGGGTACTTGGTCACTCGGCGAGGAATAGAGGCGAACCCAGCACAATTGGGGGCCATCTCCGCCATGGCACCAACCCCCAAAAAAGTTAAAGAAGTACAAGTTTTTAGCGGAAGATAAAGGTATCAAAACGGTTTATTCCCAAAAGGGGGCAGAGCGATGCGCTCCATTTTTCTTTTTTTGAAAAATGCGTCAAAATTCGCCTGGAACGATAAGTGTGATAAGGCATTTGAAGAACTCAAGCGGTTCTTAGTCACTCCTCAGTGCTGGCCTCACCCAAGGAGGGCGACGAGTTATTCATGTACATAGCGATATCACCCGCAACGGTGAGCGCGGTGTTATTACGACGGGAGGAGCGAAAACGACCAGCCCATCTTTTACACAAGTAAAACGTTGGTCGACGCTGAAACTCGGTACCCCGCCCTCGAGGGAAAATGGCCTATGTGTGGGTGTGCGCGGCACGAAAGCTCCGACCATACTTTCAGGCTCATACCATAACAGTATTAACCAACCCACCATAAAAATGCTTTTCGGGAATGAGCGTGGTGGGCGACTTGCAAAATGGGCTAATTTAGCTCAGTGAATATGACATCCGTTACAAACCAAGAACAGCAATCAAAGCCCAGGTCCCCGCTGATTTTATAGTGGAAGGAGAGGGCAGGAAAAAAAGGAGGGGAGCCAAACTTGGACACTCTTCACGGATGGTTTCCTCCAGTAAAAATGGGTCAGGAGCGGCATTTGTATTGAAAAGTCCAGGAGGAGTATCCATGAAGTCGCCTGCGCTTCGCGTCGCCTAGAACCAACAAGCCGGCCGAATATGGGGCGATGGAGGCAGGACTCAGAATTGCAAGAAGTATGGGGGTCAAATATGTAAAGATTTTTTCTGATTCAGCAGTTGGTGGTCAACAGTTTTTAAAAGGGGAGTTTGAAATTAAAGAGGAATCATTAATGCCATACTTCGATGAGATAAAGCTAGCCCTGGCAGATTTTTACCAGGGTCGACATCTTGCAGATCGCCGGGAAAAGAGAATGGCCACGCTGACGCACTATCAAGCTAGCACGGCGGTTGATTTTTGACGAGGCGAATGGTGACAGTGGAAAAAGAGGTGAAGCTAAAGCATGCTTCCAGATTAACGGGTCTCAAGACGATGAAAGGGACACAGGACGATTGGCGAACTCCCATTATTAAGTTCCTTAAGGATGGCACAGTCCCGGAGGATCAGGCGATGGCTACAAAAGCAAGGAGGGCAAAACCAGCAGATGCACTTTAATAGGCGACGATCTGTACAGAAAATCGCGAGGTCCTTATTTAAGGTGCTCGGCCCCGTGGACGCTGATTATAGCCTACGGGAAGTACACCTAGGAGTCTGTGGGGGCACACTTAGGCTCTAAAGCCTAGGAAGAATCTACTATACCAAGGTTATTACTGGCCGACGATGCGACGAGAGGCGACGGAGTTGGTTAAAAAATGTCACAAGTGTCAAGAGTATGCCGATTTTCATAAATTGCCTTCCACCGCTTTGCAGGCGATTGTCAGCCCGTGGGCCCTTTCGCTCAGTGGGGAATGGAATTTTTAAGATTATGTTGTATATTTTCACAAAGAATTTGGATTCTCGTGTGTGTATGCGTTTTAAACTCTTACCCCAACCTTTAGCTATAACGCAGTATGAGGGTCTAAACTGAAATCACACAGTCGAAAACAATGACAAATAATATGTTTAGGGATGTCAATTTGCTAAA
>JAVBHU010000250.1:15000-20000 GCA_034768395.1 Linum lewisii | reverse complement strand
AAGGCAAACAATAGGACCCGAAACCTGTGATGTTATCCCCTGCTAATGTTTTCAGAGGTGGCTTTCTTTGGCCCCTTAATTTCTTCAAAGTAACTGCGCCGGAGGCACGACCCCCCCAAAAAGACCAGGGGCGCATCGCGGCAGAAAAGGGCAAGACGGCCCCGGTGCACACGTGAGGCGGACCCGGCCGACCCAACCCAAGGTCCAACTCGAGTTTTTAAATGCAACAACTTAAAATACGCTATTGGGGCTGGGTTTTCCCCGGGGGGCGGCACCCGGGCTTGCCCCCCAAAGGGTACTCGTTAAGGGGTTTAGATTGTATCATTCCAATTACCGACCCAAAGAGCCCGGGATTGTTATTTATTTTCACTTCTCCCCCGGGCGGATTGGGTAATTGGGGGCCCTGCTGCCTTCCTGGTGTGGTAGCGTTTCTCAGGCTCCCTCCCGGAAACGAACCCTAATTCTCCCTCACCGTCACCACCATGGTAGGCCCCCATCCTCCCCCGAAAGTGATGGGCAGGGAAATTTTAATGATGCGCGCCGGCACGAAGGCTTGCGACCCCTCGAGTTTTTGAATCATCAAAAAACGGGCAGAGCCCGGTTGCCCTTTTTTTAATAAATGGCCCCCTTCCCCAAAAGTCGGGGTTTGTTGCAGTATTTTGCTCTAGAATTCTACGGTTTTTCGAGTAGCAGGACCCTCAAAAAACTTAAAATGATTTATGAGCCCTTCGCAGTTTCACAGTCTGAATTTTTTCATACTCACACAAGATGGCTTAATCTTTGAGACAAAATATGATACTGGCAGGATCAACCCGGTAGCATTCCCCCATTTCACGCATCTCCTAGGGCCCGGGGCCGAAACACAAAAATAAGGGAAAATGCAGTCATAAAAAGAAACGAAAGGGCGGGCCAACCTGAGGATGTAAACACCTGGCCCAACACTTCCGATCGAGAGACGCGGGAAAACTAGGTCCATGAAAGCCCCAGGGTGAGAGACTGGAATGTGGGCCACCCGATGTCCAAAGCACCCAAAGGGAGCCAAGGTAGAAGGGCTTTCAAAATGATAATTCCCTTCTTGGGTTGGCAACACAGGAAAATCGTTCTCCCCCATCGGGTCAGGGAAAGGGGGCAATGAAGGAGATGGAGACCAGGTTCGATGCTCAAAGCACGGAGCCGCCCCCCCAAACAACTCAAAAACCCCTTGTGTCAGTTAAAAGTATGACAGCCCGCTCCGATGACCCCCCAATGAGCTTAGAGGGTTTCAAACCACCAAAAAAGTTCCCCAAAGTGACCTCAACGCACCTTAACACGAAAGAGAAAAAACAGAAGAAACCGGGCAAAATCGAACGGGACGTACCCAGGCACCCGGAGATATACCAACAGCCCCAACGGGAACCCGGAGACCCACAATCCATCGGGGGGCCAAATGAACGGGGTTTTCCCTGGGAAGACTAGTGGATCGGCCCCCGAGGGGGGTCAGCACCACCCCCTATAGAGCAAATGGGCAACTTTTTCCTCTCCCCCACGGGTAGACATCAATATAGCCGAGGAGTCACCCCCCCCCAAAAAAATCTTCATTTTAAGGAGTTTTGATCTGAAATTTTGCAGAGATGTTAAGCATCCTTAACCATTCATGATACAAAGTTTCAAAATTTTTGGATTAGAAATTAAATATTTCTCGAATTTTTTTTTCTTTTGCTGCTGCACCCCCGGATGCGGGGCCCGAGGGGCCCCGGACACACCCCCGGAAATGCAGGGCCGAGAGCACCGGACCCCAACCCCCGGATGCAGGGCCGAGATCCCCGGCCCAAACCCCGGATGCAGGGCCGAGAGCCCGGGGCCCAAACCCCGGATGCACGGCCGAGACCCCGGCCCGGGCCCCTGCAATTATCCCGGGGCCCGAGTCACGAACCCAAAGGGGCCCCCAAAACCAGCCCGGATCCCAGGCCGAGCCCCAAAACCCAAGGGCCCCCGGACACACCCCCGGATGCAGGGCCGAGACCCCCGGGTTTCCAAAACCCGGATGAAAATGCCGGGGGGCCCCGAGGATCCCCGATGCGGGGCCCGAGAGACCGGGCCACCCCCTGATGGGGGCCCGAGAAAAACCTGGGCCGGGCCCTGAGGCCGGGCCAAGACCCCGGGGCCCCCCCCTTGATGCCGGGCCAGTCACAAAAGCCAAGGGCTCCGGATCAGCACCGGATGCCAGGCCGAGCCACCAAGCCAAGGGCCTCGGACACACCCCCGGGATGCAGGGCCGAGGGACCCGGCGCTCCCCCGGATGCCGGGCGAGGCCCGGATGCCGACCCGAGTCACGAACCCAAAGGGGCCCCGGTGCCGGGCCCAGAGGGGCCCAAGGCCCCCGGTTTTGTACGGCCAAGCCACAGAGCCGAGAGCCCCAAAAGACCCCCGGATGCGGGGCCCGAGTTACGAGCAAAGGACCCGGACCCCACCCCCGGGATGCCGGGCCGATTTCACGGGAGCCGGAGCAGGGGTGCATGACACCCTTGTCAACCCCTTGTAAAAACCCACTTGTCTAACACCCTGTCAAACACACTGCCCCAAAACCACCTGCAACACATTTGCTAACCACCCCAAAACACACCCCTATCACACGCCTATCACACGCCTATCACACGCCCACGCCGGCCCCCGCCCCCGGGGCCGCGCGCGGGGCGCGCGCGGGGGTGTGTGTGTGTTTATTGAAGCAGTGGCCACGGAGGGTTTGAGACGGTCACGGATATGGTCATGGTCGGCAAGGGTCGGAGACCTACTATCGCTTGGACCCCGCTATAATAGACCCCCTGAACGCTGAAAAAAAACCGACCGATCACGAATGCCGGGGGCGGGCCCCCGCCGAGGCCGGGGGTCCCCCAATCTTGCCCCCTGGGTGCCTCACGGCGGTGGCCCCCTTTACGTTTTACGGTCGGCCCCCGAGGGGGTTTGGCACCACCCCCTTTTAGAGAAAAAGACCCACTGAACCATGGAAAAAAAACCCACTGACCACCGAAAAGCCGACCGCCGGCGATAGCCCGGGGGGCGACCCCAAGGCCGGCGGCCCACCCTCCCTTTCCCCCTGGTGTGCCTCCGGACGGTGGCCACGCTCACGTTCACGGTCGGCCACCGAGGGGGGGGCGGCACCCCCCCCTTTAGAGCAAATAGCAATTTTCCTTTCTCCCACGGGGGAGACATAATTAGCCGAGGAGTTTACACCCCCCCCTTTAAAATCTTCTTTTTAAAGGAGTTTTGATCTGAAATTTTGCAGAGTTTGTTAAGATACCATAACCTTTCATGGTACAAAGTTTCAAAATTTTTTGAATTAGTATTAAATTTTTCCCGAATATTTTTCTTTTGATGGGGGACACCGGATGCAGGGCCGGACCCCGTGCCAGCCCCGGATGCAGGGCCGGGGGGCCCCCCGGGCCACCCCCGGATGCGGGGCCCGAGACCCCCCGGGCCGGGGGCCCCGGATGCAGGGCCGAGACCCCCCGGGCCCCCCCGGATCCCGGGGGAGACCCCCCGGGCCACCCCCGGTTTGCAGGGCCGAAACCCCCCGGGCCAGCCCGGATGCGGGGCCCGAGACCCCTGGCCCCCCCTGATGTGGGGCCCGGGCCCCCGGGCACCCCGGATGCGGGGCCGAGATCCCGCCCCAAAACCCGGATGCAGGCCCGAGACCCCCGGCCCAGCTCGGATGAAAGGGGCCTAGACCCCCGGCCCACCCCCCGATGCGGGGGCCCGAGCCCGGGCCCGGAAAACCCCCGAACCCCCGGATTTTTTAAGCATGCCAAAACCCATTCGTGATGAAAAGGGCTTTATAATTTTTGGATTAGTATAAAAATTTTTTTCCCAAAATATTTTGTTTTTTATCCGACCAGGCATTGCCCGACCCGTGTCGTGTCCGATTGTGGCCATGGCCGATAGGACCCCACGGATGACCCTCTAAGGTATTGATGGAAAATTTCCCAATTGCACTCCTGGATTCAATTTTTTTCCCCAAATACATCATATCCCGGGACGTGGGAGTGAAAGAGAGTGGGGTGGGATTTTCCAAGATTGGTCAAAAAACCCCCCTTCCCTGGAAATCGTCTCAAGGAGTTTGATAAAAACCACTGTCAAAATGAGAGGACCATATGGTCCAATCCCCCTTTATCCCAAAAACTTTTCATCAATAGATATGCAAGGGATGTTTTCGGGGGTGGGCGTTTTGGGTTCAAAAATTCTACACTCCAAGGTTTTTACGTAAGGGCCCATCGAGGGCCCGTGACATTTGAATAGTTTGTACTCTATAGTTAACCCTCTTAGTCTGGACCCTTTTTGTAAATTTTTGAGGATTTTGTAAAAAGGGTTGCAAAGGGGGAGGGACGAATCGGAGCGAATGGGGCTAAATTCAGGGTTTGGGGGCAGCAAGGCCACTCGGGCCACTTACAAACCCCGTGGTATTTAAGTCGTCTGAAAAAGGATTCTATTAAATGCTCGGGGGAAAAATCAAAATTAAAGGCGGCCCGACAAATTTTCCCGGATGCCGGGCTTGGCCAACGACACGTCCCCTTTGGGGGGCCCGGGAAGGGCCCCCTATGCTGGTGGCAATCGGGCAGGAACGCAGGCGTCGGTCCCACCCCGGAAAATTTGACTTAGAGGCGTTCAGTAAAACCCAGCGCCCCGGTAGCTTCGCGCCACTGGCTTTTAAACCCAAGCGCGATGCCCAAATTGTGCGAATAAACCCGGTTCCTTCAAATAGGTTGGATTACTGTCGCGACGCGGTCATCATTGGGGGTAAAATAACCTGTCCCCACGACGGTCTAAACCCAGCTCCGTTCCCTATTGGGGGTGAACAACCCAAACACTTGGTGAATTCTCCCTTCACAATGAAGGAAGACCCGACATCGAAGGATCAAAAAACAAAAGTCGCTATGAAAAGCGGCTGCCCCAAGCCAGTTATCCCTGTGGTAACTTTTTTGACACCCCTAGCTTCAAAAATTTGAAGGTCTAAAGGATCGATAGGC
>JAVBHU010000249.1:0-28876 GCA_034768395.1 Linum lewisii | reverse complement strand
CTTTCCCTTTTGGTTTCCCAAGGTCTTTTTTTACAGTTTTACGGAGAGGTGTAAAGGGGTCAGAGAGACTCAAAGATACCTATAAGTTGCCTAATAGTTTAGTACATTTTACATAAAGTTGTTTCTGGCCCACAAAGCACACCACACTACAAATAGAATTGACTTTTGCGACAGAAAATCCGTCACAGATAGTCCAAAATCCGTCGCTAAAGGTATTCAGCGACGGAAATTTTCCGTCGCCGTCGTCGCACGTCCGTCGCCAATAGTGCGTCTCCGAAAGTCCATAGCGACGGAAGATATTTGTCCGTCGCCCAAGGTAAGTTTTCTGCGACGGTTTGTTCCGTCGCCCAAGGTGTAGTCTTCTGCGACGGAATCTTCTGTCGCCAAAGGTCCAATCATCTGCGACGGTTTAATCCGTCACCCAAGGTCAAGGTCATCTACGGCGGTGTAATCCGTCGCCCAAGGTCCAAGGCCATCTGCGATGGTTCAATCCGTCGGCCAAAGTCCAGGTCATCTACGACGGTACATACCGCCGCCCAAGATCAAGGTCATCTGCGATGGTTTTATCCGTCGCCAAAGGCCAATTTTCTCAAAAAAAAAATTATAGCCATGATAACAGTTTCAATTTCTAGTTTAAATCATTTTTCACAACTCAACAGTAACAACAACACTTAGATTATAACGAAACCCAAAAACCTATCATTGCAGATACAGCTAGTAAACTCTCTTTAAAAACAAAGGTCCACAAGTGAGAATGTTTTTGGGTTATAGCAAAAGCCAACACCTCAGTTGCGAGGAACTCAAAGACGTCTTTGCCGGTGAGCTTTCTGTAAACTTTGGAGAAGGCTTCTAACTTGTACTTGGTGGTGTTTCTCTCTTTTGGGTCTAGGAACACCTGCACAAGCAATGATTGGAAAATTTTTAGCATTCAGAACGCAAGCAATCAAACATCTTGAATTGCAATGGATTTTGCAATCAACTGAGATAGTGTTAAGATGTTAAGAAATAATGTCAAAGGGATTACCTTCATGATCTTGGTTCCATCAATGCGGTACCCTATATAAATTCACTACTACTTACTAACAGAAGCCACATGATAGACCATTCATTTGACATTCATAATAATTCAGTAACAAAGTATAGAGTGGGAAAGGAAGAACTTGCAGAAGGAATAATGAAGTTAAATGAAAGCTTTTCCCTCTTTCTGATTCAAAGATTGTAATAGATATTTAGTTGGTATACTATAAACATCTAATACCTAACATTATGTACAATTCCCACTTAAAAGCTCTAAAAGCTCAAAGTTGTTTTTTACTCCAACACCAGTAGCTATTTAGAGACCTAAGTTTCCCAAGTAACAGACGTACAAATATAGGAGTGGTTGTTACATGAGCTGCCTCCTCTTCCTCCTCCTATGTAGTTTGTTCCATTATAAATGGTGGCCTCTCCAAGCACAATCTCCAAATAAAGAAGTACATAAAAAAGTTCATCTAGTGTTTGTAAATTAGTAAATTCATGGAAATGATGGAGTTAACGGGAGAATTAATAAATATGATGTAACCTGGTGTTGGAAGCAGGCGAGGAAGATGTACTATGGTTGAATCTTTGAAGCATTGGAAGCTGCCTTAGGTTGTAGCCATGGTTGTTATCCGTTCCTTGAAACAAAAGACCTTGGATATTATTACCTGCTAAATTAATTAAATGAGAACCAAAAGTAAGAAAGTAAAGGGGCAACCTGAAGATGGGATTTGACATGAGCGATGTTGAGTCCTTTAATGTTCATCAGGTGCAAAATGCTACTATAACTGGCGACCTCAAAAACTGCAAGGAACAAGGAACACCACCCTATTAAATAGAAGAACTCATATGAGATTGAAGTGCATAGAAGAAACGTAATAAAACAGCCAAGATCAATCTCAATATAACTCTCTCAACCAGTTCAATCAACAGTTATCACAAATTCAATTGGCAAAAGACAGAAATCCTTACATCTCTCACGCATTCAAGCAACCGATTCGACACTTTCTCCATCCACACACATAAAAACTCCCAGACTATTCTTTCTCCACAAAATTCCAGAAAATTGAAAAGGAAACTAGCATAAAGTCGTCTTGCAGAACTAGCATCACTGAAAGAACTCCACAAATTTCAAAAGGAAACTACTGTAAAAAGAGTTATGAAATCCACAAATTCTTTCCATTCACCTGACAGAACTCTCTTGCAGAACTAGCATCATCTTCTTTAAGCTTTGCTTCTGCAAGCTCATGATTAGCTTCTCTTTGCCCGAGAGCAAAGCTCATTAGATGGCTAGATCTCCCAAACTAGTAAAAACTAAGAGAAATGAGAAATCCAGAAGCTACCTCCGGAATTCATGCTCTGTAGAGGATTTATAGGGTTTATTAACTCCAGGTAGTGACACTTCCTCTCGCTGTTCGAATGAGAAGATCTGTAGAAATTAAAACCATTGAACTAAAAGTTGGGAAGAAATCGAACTTCTATGAACAAAACACATTGTTTCAGTTTACCTCCTATGTGTAGCCAGAAATACGCATCGTCCGCCGACTTCCAGCCACGGAACCGCCGCCACTGCGTCGTCCATCACCCTCTTCCGGCCAATCGAGACCACCCCGTGAAAAACACTCGCCTCGTAGAAGAATAGAAATAGCGATTTGTGAAGAGGTGTATTATAGGAATGGGTGAGAGGCCGACGATGATGGGAGAGAGTCTAGCGATGGTGAGGAAGAGGCTGGCCGGCGATTACAGATCAGGTTAGATGGAGGATGTTCGACGATGTGAGATTGCGATTTAGGGTTGAAAGGAGGATTAGATATGAATGTGGGATTGAAAGTCTCGGAGACTGGGACGATAGGTTTTTACGAAAAAAGAAATCAGAATTGTTAATTAAATCTCATCAGGATAACTAGACGTGACTTGGTCAGTGGCCTAGTGTCAAGGAAGTGGTTCTTTTTCCCAACAGACGCAGGTTCGATCTGGTGAAAATGCAATTTCACTAAGTTTTAAATTTTGATCAAAGGAGACCATAACACACCGTCACCAAAGGGTAAAGAAGGGACATGGTGTAATGCGACGGATAAAGTCCGTTGACGAAACATACATGATGTAAGGCGACGGAAACTGTCCGTCACTGAAAGATACATGGTGAAAGGCGACGGCTAGGGATCCGTCGCTAAAAGATACATGGTTAAGGCGACGACAATAGTCCGTCGCTAAAAGATACATGGTGTAAGGCGACGGTAAAGGTCCGTCGCTGAAAGATATATGGTGTAAGGCGACGGAAATGGTTCGTCGCTAAAAGATACATGGTGTATGGCGACGGAAATGGACCGTCGCGGAAAGAAATATGATGTAAGGCGACGGAAAAAGACTGTCGCGGAAAGTTTGTAAGCCATCTGCAACGGTAAAAATGGGCCGTCGCAAATTGGTAAGCATTTAGCGATGGAAATTGTTCCGTCACAAATATTCCGTCGCAAAAAAACCTAAATTCTTGTAGTGCCACCATCTTAATCATACTCGGGGGAAATTGATGGGACCTAACCCGATAATGGTTGGAACCACTCCATCTTCCCCCCCAAAGGATAGTCGGGCGCAAGATATATACAAGCTTAGGCAGTGTTCCCAACATTTGGCCACCTTACCACATACCTAGGGTTAAGTTAGGGAGATCTACGCCCTTCGTAGCTATACGATCAAGATTACATCTAAGTCGGGTCACCAATTAGCCGACGACATGAAAAGACCTGACCTGAATCTCGAGGTCCTATAAATAAGGATATTGACCCCTACATTGATGGGACATGACCTAACACTTCCTACATTGAACAATTTAGGTTGTACGCTCATACGTAAGCTCAATCACTGGCCTGGGGGGGCATCTCCCGGTACTCTCTGTCTCCATACATTTAAATGCGATTTGCTATATACAGTCCATGTTTTACTTCGCGCAGTCCATATTTTTCCAAAGCTGACCATTATACCCTTATTAATTTGTGCAGTCCGTTTTTACTTCGCGCAATCCATGTTTTACTTCGGACAGTCCGTTTTTACTTCGCGCAGTCCAGGTTTTACTTTGTGTAGTCCGTTTTTACTTTGTGCAGTCCAGGTTTTACTTCATGCAGTCCAAATTTAATGTAGTCCAGATTTTAATAACTTGAATAACTATAAACCTTAAAATTTTTGGTTGGATATTTTTGAAGATATGTAATAGTTTATACTTATTCAATTTATTTTATGACAATTTAATTATTTTTATTTTATTAGAAAATTAATTTTTGATTTGAAATGTGTCATATTTTTTAATATGTATTTTATTTTACTTTCAAATAATAGAATAATTAATTTATTCAAATATGGACTATGTTAGTAAATTTAGGATGCACGACGTAAAAATGGACTGTGTTAATTAAATCTGGAATGCGCGAAGTAAGAATGGAATGCGCAAAGTAAAACTTGGACTGCGCGAAGTAAAAAACGGACTGCACAAAGTAAAACTTGGACTGCGCGAAGCAAAAATGGACTGCGCGAAGTAAAACACGGATTGTATGAAGTAAAAACGGACTGAGCGAAGTAAAACCTGGACTGCACATAGAATAAGGGTATAATGATCTATTTCTGAAAAAATACGGACTGCGCGAACTAAAATACGGACTGTAAATATGCCTTACCTCCACTACAATATTAGGGCCGGCCCATAAGGTGTGACATTAGGCCCTACAACATAGGGCCTCAAAATTTTGGGTTACATACTTTGTAATGAAAACTGTACAAAAGATAAATATAAATGTACTGGTGGTCTAGTGACTTAACTTGTTGTTTCATTCTAAGTGGCCAAGAGTTCAATCCCCATTTTTTGTAAAAAATCAAACTAAGTTTTTAGTTTTAATCAACATTATTTGTCTTTTCTTAAGTGCTCTTTCTTTTTATTATCATTTTGTTCTCTCTAAATATGATATTATATTAAGTTATACTTAATATATTATTTAAATTTTCATATTTTTTTAATTGTTAATAAATTTCATATAGTTTAGGAATGGCAATGAGTCTAGGTTAAGGTGGGTACCTTAATACCTAAATGCCAGGTCTGAGGAGGGCATTTTTTCGGGACACAGGGTCTGACGTATATAACATCACAAATGAGTATTATTTTGCCTCAAACTAATGAGTATACATGCCCCAAATAGGTCAAGTTAGGTTAACACAAACAACCGGGTTTGAATTATCATTTTCAATACGACCATATAGTAAATTTAGAACAAGGCCTTCAAAATACCCAGGACGACCCTATATAACAATATACACTTTCTATCGTCTCTCTCATGCGCCTTTCAAGATATCCTTCATTTTGGGAATACTAAGTCGTTTATACACCTTGCAAGATATCCTTTCTTTCGAAAACTCCAAGTGGTCGAGGAAAACAAGGGCATTTCTACTTCAACCACTTGTTCTTTCAAGTTAAATCGTTCATCGTACTAATCAGTCTAACTGAGCGGAACAGTATATTTATAATTATATAACTATATGCATGCATGTATACAAAGATGTGTATTGCTAAGATATGCATGAGCAAGTATTGTTGGGGATTTGAGATGTGAATAAAAGGGAGCGCAAAGGCTAACATAAGAGAGGATTATGTTCCTTAGACATAATAAATTACAACCCTTAGATTTTATAGAAACAAATTCAATAGTATAGAAAAAAATTAATAAAAGAGACATTTACTACCTATTTATTATATGAATTACTGTAATTAATGCCCTACCTTTAATGATTATTCCCAATATTTTTTATTTTTTATTTTTTACCTCATTTATTTTCATATTAAATACCTTTATTATGATAATTAACATATTTAAATTTCCTATTAAATATTACTCATGATTCTACAAATCCTACCGCTAACTAACCTTTTTGCTACTAGTCCACTAATACTAGTATTTAAAACCCACCTATTTTTCATGGATCTTCCGGACGAAAGCAATCAAGCTAACAGTCCCTCACCGTTCATTTTTTTCGATCTTAATGTTATTTCAGATGATCAGATCGATAAACGTCAATCGACACTGATACTAGTATTTTCAGAAAGAAACAATTCATTAATGTTTCAATATTAGAATGAATGTTATGTCACCTAAAAAATGGTAATTATGAGATATGATAATTATTAGGTAGTTATTGATAATCAATAGGCATCTTTAATAATTATTATTTATATTTTAATTACTTTATTTTACATTAATGCAAATATTTTACTATTAAATTATTTGGAGTGCAGATTTCCTCCCTTTTAAGCATACTATTGCACCTGGCCAAAATCACCAATCTTTCATTTTTGAAATAATACTGTTGACTATTATTTGCTCTAATATTATTATGGACGGACTAAATAACTTGCATTGATCCTTATTTTTTTATACTAGTATTCTGATTTTCAGTAGGTTAAAATATTCATTGATTCTAGTAATGATTTTATATTATCATCTTATATTAGTATTCTAATAATGTCTGAATGGCATCTGATGATCAGTAGTAATGATTATGTTTGCGGCTGGTAGGGCACTACTATTATTTCTTGATTTTTTTAATCAACCAAATTGAATAGTTCATCAATACTACTATTATTAACACTATGTTTATATGCATTCAATACTAGTATTTCACATAATAAATACTAGTATGTTTAACTGTAACACCCAACCCGAGTCAGCTCGGTGAAACCCGAAGTTGACCCGGTATCGAGTATTACCCAGTGGAAAAGGACAGAGATAACAATCAAACCCAACTTTAAATCAGAGTTTAAGTGAGAGGCCTCCATAAACCATGAAAACATAAACTGTTTACAACTCCGAATCCCACATAAAACCCATAAAATTCAACATAATCAAAGATACATAAATCAAAGTAAGCCCCCGAAATGTCCCAAGTCAACTGAAATATGAAAATAGGTCAACTCCAAGTAGGCACCAGTCTTCACCTCATAGCTTCAGCCCAGCGCTTCTCGGAATCCACCCTCAACTCTGACACCACACCACTCTCTCTAGCCACAAGATCCTGAAAGGGAGAAAGGGATCAATTTCCTATTGAAATTGAGTGAACCCACTGGGCCTACCTACACGTTGTCCTACTCTATGGAGCGGTCCCAACTCCGCACAAGACATTCAACAATGGAACCAAACCCAACCCCCCTTTCCATATTTTAATTCCCTAAAACAGTCTAGGTGATCACATTGGTCAGTTCTCATTCTCAAGCACAATTCATAACGATAGAATCACACAGAAGTAACACATCAATCCACCGCACACACGACATCATCACATCGCACCCATCAATCAAGTCACTACCACAACCGCAAGCACGCGAACATACACATTCATATTATCTAGGTGAGTTATTAGGCGCCAAGGAGTTATCCACACCACCACCGGCCGGCCGACGCACTTCCCTACCGCATGGGAAGTCCTCGCGCTCCCCTACCGCATGGGGAACGCGTTCTCATTAACCATCAACATCATCAACAATCTCATCACTCCCTTGACACCCATGTCAAGGGGATCCACCCCAATGGATCAGACTCAACAACCAGTACCTCGGGTGGGGTAGTGTGGGCTCCTTCCGGTTCTATTTCCAACATACAATTCTCAACATCACATTCTCAACTCATACATCACATCTACTACCAACATACAACACAAATCAGCCACATCTCATTCATAGTCCATAGTTCACAACACATCTCGTCCTCCATGCCCCTGTCATGTTCACAGCACACACATCACAATCAATAGGATAACCGGCTAGCTCACCGGCCTCCCCCACCTGCAAGTACAGGGGAAACCATGTCATGAGTCTAGGGGTCACCCACCTGTCCCTCATACTCAGAGCGACCCCACATTGGCAGGGCAACTCTCCTGCATCCACAACTAGCAATTTATAACATCATAACACTTGCACTCATCTCCCAACCACGCTAACTCTCATTCCTATGTCAATCCATTAGTCAATTCATTTCAGTTCACACCCAAGCCCAAACCATAGCAATCAACAACAACAATCAATCACGGCAGTCATCAATAGCAATCAAGTACATTCACAGAACAGTCTATCCCCTTTTACGCTCATCATCTTCATGCATAACCTAGGTTTTATTCTAAGTCCAATTGAAACTCCTCACGCTGTCCAAACTACCTACACAACGCTAGGCCCTCACCTGGAATAGAAGACGAGGCTCTAATCGTCTTCCAGTTCCCCAGAAACTCGATTTCCAACCACCAAACTCGTAGCTCTACCCTTCCTTACTGCTCACGACCTACACCCAGAAACCCAAAATAGAGGTTAGCGATCTCTTCTCCTCGTCGCTACGAATCCATAGCAACAAACGGAACTCAATTCCGACCTCTACAGCTCCCGGAATCACCCTTCGAAGGTTGCTCGCTCCAAGTTCGTCAATGGTTTTTCGGGGAGAGAGAAAGGGGAAAGAAAATACGGATTTCCGTGCAATTTCCGTCCTTATATGCACGAAATGTGCGCCTGACATGTCAAAATGTGCGCTAGCGCACATTGACCCCCAAAAGGCGCACATTTCGAATATTCTGCCGAGAGTTTGCTGAAATAATTGAAAAGTGCGCCTGCCACTTCTAAATGTGCGCCTGCGCACATTAGGGCCCGAAATGAGCACTTTTGGTACTGTACACAGTTCCCCTCTTATGCAACTTCAACCCGGCACACACCCAAACGTCCCAAACCTCAAGAGACCCTCTTAAGTACCGTTTCCGGCACTCTAGTCACCCAGACTTGAGTTCTAACCCGTTCGGTTGGGCGGGGATGTTACAAGTCTCCACAACTTCAAGGATTTCGTCCCCGAAATCACCCCTAACTCATCCTAGCAATATGATACCGAACACACCCTAGACCTTCTTGGAATCAACACCACCACGAGCAACACAAAAAAAACATGCATCAAGGGAAATTAATACCTGAATCATACACTTCCACTAACTCCGGGTACCGCCGCCTCATACTCTCCTCAGTCTCCCAAGTGGCCGACTCGCTCTCATGGTTCCTCCATACCACCTTGAGCTGCGGAATCTGCTTATTCCTCAAGACCCGGACTTGCCTATCCACGATCGCGACTGGCTTCTCCTCATAAGTCAAGTCTTGCTCAATCTCCACCTCCTCCGGCTGAATTACATGAGAAGGGTCCCCATGATACCGCCTAAGCACGCTCACATGGAACACATTGTGTATCCTGTCCAACTCCCTCGGCAAAGCCAACACATAAGCCACCGGACCCGACTTAGCGAGGATCTCATAAGGACCGATGTACCGAGGCGCCAACTTCCCTTTTCTACCGAAACGCATCAGCCCTTTCCACGGCGACACCTCAAAAACACCTTCTCCCCAACATTGAAACTCAGCTCTCTAGCACGACCATCGGCATACGCTTTTTGCCTATCTTGAGCCGCTCTCAATCTCTCCTTGATAATCTTAACCCGATCAGCCGTCTCTTGCACAACTTGAGGACCCGACAGCACCCTCGCTCCTTCCTCATCCCAACACAAAGGCGTCCTACACTTCCTCCCATACAAGGCCTCAAAAGGAGCGGACTTCAAACTACTATGATACGAGTTATTATAGGCGAACTCAATCAAAGGTAGCAATTCAGTCCAAGGGGTTTGAAACTCCATAGCACAGCTTCTCAACAACTCCTCCAAAGTAAGGATCGTTCTCTCCGATTGCCCATCCGTCTGAGGATGATACGCCGTCGAGAACTTGAGCTTAGTTCCCAATGCTGTATGCAGCCCCTCCCAAAAATGAGACGTGAAACTCGGATCCCGATCAGAAACGATGGATTGGGGAACCCCATGCAACCTTACCACCTCTTCTATATATAACTTTGCCAACACCTCCACACTAGGCTTAAACCGAATGGGTATGAAATGCGCGACTTTCGTCAAACGATCGACTATTACCCACACGGCATCCTTCCCCTCTCTAGTCGGCGGAAAACCCGATACAAAATCCATGGTGATGTCCGCAAACTTCCACTCCGGAATGGGTAGGGACTGAAGTAACCCACCCGGAGCTCTATGCTCCGCCTTGGCCTTCTGACAAACCAAACAAGTCGCTACATAACGAGCCACATCCTTCTTCATTCCTGGCCACCAAAAACTTAACTTCAGGTCATTGTACATCTTTGTCATCCCGGGATGCATAGCGTACATCGAGGAATGAGCCTCCTCCAAAATCCCCTTCCTCAATTCCCCCACTTCCGGTACGCACACTCGACCCTTGCACTTCAACAATCCGCCAACTACCTCAAATCCATTATCCATGCCTTTCTCAACTTCCCCTCGGATAGCCACCAGAGTAGCATCTTTGAGCTGCTCCTCACCAATCCTATCATTCAGCATAGGCCTAATGTTGAGCTTGGCAAGCAAACTTCCCACCTCATCTAACTGCATCTCTACCCTTAAAGCTCTAAGGTCCACCAACTCCTTTCGACTTAAAGCATCCGCAACCACATTAGCTTTACCAGGATGGTAGTCAATGGTACAGTCATAATCCTTCAAGAGCTCCACCCAACGCCGTTGCCTACCATTCAGCTCCTTTTGATCCATAAGGTGCTTAAGACTCTTGTGATCGGTCATAATCTTAAACGTCTCACCATACAAATAATGCCTCCACAACTTCAAGGCGAACACCACCGCGGCTAACTCCAAATCATGGGTTGGGTAGTTCACCTCATGCACCCTAAGCTGTCGGGAGGCATAAGCGACAACCTTCCCATTCTGCATCAACACACAGCCCAATCCTTGCAAGGACGCATCACTGAACACCACATACTCTCCACCTTCTACTGGCAAAGTCAACACCGGAGCTGAAGTCAACTTCTTCTTCAACTCCTCAAAGCTCCTCTGACATTCCTCGCTCCACTCATACTTCGACTCCTTCCTCAACAACTTATGTAAAGGAGACGCTATGGTAGAGAACCCCTCCACAAACCTTCGGTAGTAACCAGCTAACCCCAAGAAGCTCCTCAGTTGCGACACATCCTTAGGTGGAGACCAATTAATCACCGCTTCGATCTTCTTTGGGTCAACCTCCACGCCTCTTTTAGAAACCACATGCCCAAGAAACAATACCTCTTCCAACCAAAAGGCACACTTCGAGAACTTGGCAAATAGTTGCTGCTCCCTCAACCTATGAAAAACAATCCTCAAGTGCTCCTCATGCTCCTTCCTAGTCTTAGAATAAATGAGGATATCATCGATGAACACTATCACGAACTTATCCAAATATTCATGGAAGACCCTGTTCATGAGAGCCATGAACGCGGCGGGAGCATTGGTGAGACCAAACGGCATCACCAGAAACTCATAGTGTCCATAGCGGGTCCTAAAGGCTGTCATTGGCACCGATCCTTCCTCCACCTTCAACTGGTGATAACCTGACCTCAAGTCTATCTTCGAGAACACTTCAGCCCCTTGCAATTGATCGAAGAGATCGTCTATCCTTGGAAGTGGATAACGATTCTTGATCGTCGCCTTGTTCAACCGCCTATAGTCAATACACATCCGCATCGACCCATCCTTCTTCTTCACAAACAACACCGGTGCCCCCCATGGTGACACGCTAGGGCGGATGAACCCCTTATCCAGGAGCTCCTGCAATTGCTCCTTCAACTCCCTTAACTCCGCCGGTGCCATGCGATAAGGTGGAATAGAGATTGGAGCAGTTCCAGGGACCAACTCTATATTGAACTCCACCTCACGCTCGATCGGTGCCCCAGGTAGTTCCTCAAACACATCCGCAAACTCCCGAGCTACTGGTACCTTCTCCAACTTCTCGTTCTGCTCCACTGACACCTGCACCAATAAAGCCTCACACCCTTCTTGGATCAGAGAAAGGCTTGCATTGCTGAAATTACTCCCATAGGTGCGGACTCCCTCTTCCTAACACCCTTGAACACCACCTGGCCGACACCTCCCACCTGAAGCAACACTTCCTTCTTCTGACAATCAAGCAAGCTCCATGCCTAGCCAACCAATCCATGCCGAGGATAACGTCGAATTCATTGAAGGAAGTACCACCAAATCAGCCAAGAACTCTACACCTCCCACTAGCACTCTACACCCTCTACACACTCTATCCACCCGAACAGAAGTCCCCAAAGGAGTTCTGACGCCCCAACTAACACCCAAACTACTAGCTACAATACCCAAACTACTCAAGCATTTCTCAGATACGAAAGAATGGGTTGACCCCGAATCAAACAAAGCGTAAACGGAAAGATCTAAGACGGAGATCATACCGGTCACCACGTCGTTCGCATTCTCTGCCGCACCCTTGGTAAGAGCATAAAGCCTCCCTTGCTCCCCTCCAGCTCCAACAGGTGTGGCATTAGCTCCCGTCCCTCGTCCAGCACCCCTACCTAAGCTGCCTCCTCCTCTCCCTCCGTAACTCCCAGACGGAGCTCTAGGGCCCTGCACCGATCCCACAGACTGAGTTGGGGTAGCTCTCTTGGTTGGACAGTTCAGACTCCTGTGTCCCCGCTGCCCACAAGTGTAACAGGTCACACCAGCCAACAGATGGCAAACTCCAAGTGACGCTTCCCACATTTGTCACATAGTGGTAACCCGGACGGTGCTCCTCCCGAACGGACTGTGCCACTAGTACGAGCAGGGCAAGCCACACTCTTATGACCTGGTCGGCCACAAGTGAAACAAGTCATCGCACCCCTCATTGGCATCGACTGGCTGCCCCTGAACCCAGAAAAGGAAGTCTGAGTTCTCTTCGCCGGGTAGCTGTGAACGGCAGACTGAGTAGGCGGGGCAGTTGCCTTCCTCTTCTTCTCCTCCTTCTTCCCCAGCTCTAACAACTCCCTCTCCATAGCAGCCCCTTTTACCGCCACCAAACTCCCCATGTCACCAGATGTGACCCCCTCCTGAATTTCCCACCTCAGACCCCTCTTGAACCGACGGATCAACTTTTGCTCTCGGTTAGCATGCTCATCGTACCATTGGGAGAGGTTGGTGAACTCCATATAGTACTGCAGAACCGACTTCTCACCCTGCACCAACTCGAGAAACTCCTTGGACTTTGCCTCCCTCCAAATGTCCGGACAGAACTGGTCGCGGAACATCCCTAAGAACTCCTCAAACCCCAGCTCAGGCGGGTACACCTGACTCTCCGGCAAGGACTCCCACCACTCCAAGGCATGGCCCTTTAGCAAAAAGGTCATGGCTTGCAACCTCATCTCATCCTCAAATCCAGCCCTCAAGAACTTGAAGTTGCACTCCTTAATCCATCGCTCAGCCACAGCCGGATCAGCCACCTCCCCGGCAAACTCACTGAAGTTCCAACCCTTCAAATCCGACGGCCGAAACCGACGCCCCACTGCTCCATGCTCGGAGTGACCCACGGAGTGACTTCCCATCGACTGGTTCTCACTACAGGAGGACATTAAACATTTCAGTTGACCGCTCATGAGACTTCAAATAACTCAATTCACCACTTGATTTCAAACATCCCACCCTTTAAAACAGTTTGACGAAAACCCTTGGAATGTCGGTCCCGTACCGATGTCTCATCCTCCCTCCCAACGAGGTTAATTACTCCCCAAAGAGAGAAGATAATCAACCGGTACAGCAGCGACAACCAGGCTCTGATACCATTTGTAACACCCAACCCGAGTCAGCTCGGTGAAACCCGAAGTTGACCCGGTATCGAGTATTACCCAGTGGAAAAGGACAGAGATAACAATCAAACCCAACTTTAAATCAGAGTTTAAGTGAGAGGCCTCCATAAACCATGAAAACATAAACTGTTTACAACTCCGAATCCCACATAAAACCCATAAAATTCAACATAATCAAAGATACATAAATCAAAGTAAAGCCCCCGAAATGTCCCAAGTCAACTGAAATATGAAAATAGGTCAACTCCAAGTAGGCACCAGTCTTCACCTCATAGCTTCAGCCCAGCGCTTCTCGGAATCCACCCTCAACTCTGACACCACACCACTCTCTCTAGCCACAAGATCCTGAAAGGGAGAAAGGGATCAATTTCCTATTGAAATTGAGTGAACCCACTGGGCCTACCTACACGTTGTCCTACTCTATGGAGCGGTCCCAACTCCGCACAAGACATTCAACAATGGAACCAAACCCAACCCCCCTTTCCATATTTTAATTCCCTAAAACAGTCTAGGTGATCACATTGGTCAGTTCTCATTCTCAAGCACAATTCATAACGATAGAATCACACAGAAGTAACACATCAATCCACCGCACACACGACATCATCACATCGCACCCATCAATCAAGTCACTACCACAACCGCAAGCACGCGAACATACACATTCATATTATCTAGGTGAGTTATTAGGCGCCAAGGAGTTATCCACACCACCACCGGCCGGCCGACGCACTTCCCTACCGCATGGGAAGTCCTCGCGCTCCCCTACCGCATGGGGAACGCGTTCTCATTAACCATCAACATCATCAACAATCTCATCACTCCCTTGACACCCATGTCAAGGGGATCCACCCCAATGGATCAGACTCAACAACCAGTACCTCGGGTGGGGTAGTGTGGGCTCCTTCCGGTTCTATTTCCAACATACAATTCTCAACATCACATTCTCAACTCATACATCACATCTACTACCAACATACAACACAAATCAGCCACATCTCATTCATAGTCCATAGTTCACAACACATCTCGTCCTCCATGCCCCTGTCATGTTCACAGCACACACATCACAATCAATAGGATAACCGGCTAGCTCACCGGCCTCCCCCACCTGCAAGTACAGGGGAAACCATGTCATGAGTCTAGGGGTCACCCACCTGTCCCTCATACTCAGAGCGACCCCACATTGGCAGGGCAACTCTCCTGCATCCACAACTAGCAATTTATAACATCATAACACTTGCACTCATCTCCCAACCACGCTAACTCTCATTCCTATGTCAATCCATTAGTCAATTCATTTCAGTTCACACCCAAGCCCAAACCATAGCAATCAACAACAACAATCAATCACGGCAGTCATCAATAGCAATCAAGTACATTCACAGAACAGTCTATCCCCTTTTACGCTCATCATCTTCATGCATAACCTAGGTTTTATTCTAAGTCCAATTGAAACTCCTCACGCTGTCCAAACTACCTACACAACGCTAGGCCCTCACCTGGAATAGAAGACGAGGCTCTAATCGTCTTCCAGTTCCCCAGAAACTCGATTTCCAACCACCAAACTCGTAGCTCTACCCTTCCTTACTGCTCACGACCTACACCCAGAAACCCAAAATAGAGGTTAGCGATCTCTTCTCCTCGTCGCTACGAATCCATAGCAACAAACGGAACTCAATTCCGACCTCTACAGCTCCCGGAATCACCCTTCGAAGGTTGCTCGCTCCAAGTTCGTCAATGGTTTTTCGGGGAGAGAGAAAGGGGAAAGAAAATACGGATTTCCGTGCAATTTCCGTCCTTATATGCACGAAATGTGCGCCTGACATGTCAAATGTGCGCTAGCGCACATTGACCCCCAAAAGGCGCACATTTCGAATATTCTGCCGAGAGTTTGCTGAAATAATTGAAAAGTGCGCCTGCCACTTCTAAATGTGCGCCTGCGCACATTAGGGCCCGAAATGAGCACTTTTGGTACTGTACACAGTTCCCCTCTTATGCAACTTCAACCCGGCACACACCCAAACGTCCCAAACCTCAAGAGACCCTCTTAAGTACCGTTTCCGGCACTCTAGTCACCCAGACTTGAGTTCTAACCCGTTCGGTTGGGCGGGGATGTTACATTAACTATGTGTTTAATTGTTTGTAGATGTCCCTGAGGTAGACAATTTTTGTGAGGACTACACTTTTTTGTAGTCATATAAACTACATTAATCCTAACACTTGATTTTTGTTTATATCTAATGGAAAGAAATGGTATATGGAGATTTGACATTTATTAACCATTAATATATTAATTCATTAGTATGGTATGTTTGATGATTTGGGGATTTGTCTAAAACATATTATGGTAATATAATATATCCTTTTTTTTAATATATTCAAATTGTCATGTCTTCCCCTTTTTTCCCTCTATCTTTTGCCAAAAAAAAAAAAAATAGAGTATTCTTCTTTCAGTTGAGTATTTTCTTCCCCGTGTTACTATTTGCATAGTCCTAGTTCCAGACACCCTGAAGGTACTAGTGCTTCTCCAGATCGGTACTAGTGCTTCTCTAGATTGGTACTAGTGCTTTTCTAGATTGGTACTAGTGCGCCAGACATGTACTAGTACATGAAGATCTCTATTTTACTATAATTACATGTGTCTTTTTTTTTGCTTATAATTACATGTGTCAAAATGTTATTTTTGTGTACTAGTGCACTAGGTGGTGGTGGTGTTCAGACGAAGCGACAATGGTGGTGTTCCGAAGAAACAACCATGGTGGTGCTTTACTTTTGAACAAAGATATATTTTCCTTCATGAAAGGCATTCATTTCCTTTTTATGTGTGTATTTAATATTATTAAATTATTTGTGTGCATTTAATCATTTCTTAATTACCTTACTTAAATGCACATTTCCTTATTTTATAACCACAAGATAGAAGGTATTAAAGATCAATGGATTAGATTATGTAGTATAATAAACTACATCTTTATGTAGTTAGCACAGGCGAGCCGCCCTGAGGTAGATTTTAATTTGTCCTTGTTGGAGTTCAAGTCTGTAAAGGAGGATGAGGAATTCAGCAGAGAATGTGCTCATAGTGTTGGATTTGAATCCAAATTTAGATACACAAGCAAGAACAAAAGTAAAACTAACATTAATGGAACAATTCATTAATTTTTAGATGATTGGATGCATTAATACTAGTATTTTAGAATTAGTCACTTAAACATAGATTTCAGTATTAGTAAAACTAATACTAGTATTTTATTACATTTCATATAACAATTCCATAGTGTACCACAACATACCACACTTCGTCTAATTATTTGAGAAACACATAATTGGATAGGGGATACCACACTAAAAGCTTATATTTAATCGTTCATTTGTATTCACAAGTACTTATTTTTAAAAGACAAATACAAGTTTCGAAAACCAGCTTAATACTAGTATTCACAGTACTAGTATTTCCAATACTAATTCACAAAATATGTTTTGGACAAATCACGAATGTGAAGATTGTATGAAAAGTTCAACTTATGTGTTCTTCAATTAAAGAAATACATTTTGGGTTATGGTCAGCATGAGAGAAAATGTGGGAATAAATTTTAGGGGTATTAATTATAGTAATTCAATTAAAATGGGGGAGTAAATGCTTTTCTTAATGATATTTTCCCTCCACCATTAGATTTGTTTCCATTAGATCTAAGGGTTATTATAGCTTATGTCTAAGGGATATAAGGGAGGCTTATGTCAGCCTCTATGCTCCCCACTTAATTTCTTTTGCGACCCGATCGATTTGGTTGATCTAAAAGTCACCCAAAATCGGCAGTTTAAATCCGATCCAGAATCGAATTTTTTGTAAACTAGTTAAAGGCATGAACCAACATGTCAACTGCCACCTGAACAGTTGTGATTTTCCCCTCTTTAAACCCCATTTATGCACAAAGTGATTTATGCATTCACTCTTTCAACGAAACTAGAATCGAGTCGTTTGGTTTGCGTCGTTTGTTGTGTTCGTCGGTCACTGGCGTTTGAAGCACCGCTACGCTTGTGACGTAAACCATTTTATCCCGGGAGAACTGATTTCATTAACATTGGGTGACATAGAGGAGAGTAAGAATTTTTAAAGATAAACCCCGAAGTCGATTGACTTAGATTAGTCCTTGTAGTTATACATACTTGCTTTGTCTCTTGTTTGCCGTATAAAGCTTCATCAAGTATATAATATGTTCATATCATATTTAATTTTCAGACAATTGAAGCCAGCCTTGATCATCTACTATAAATCACTTGGCATGACATGACTCGTGAAGATAAAAAATTACTCATCCCATCGGAATACAAATGAAAACTTTCTGAGTCCTTTTGTGTGGTGATAATTTCATAAGCAAAGATGATTAATTAAGGGACTGGACATTGTTCATGAACCTCGATTCTACCCTCTTTTTCTATTTCCCTTTTTGCGATTTTATTTTACCAAGAAACACAAATTAATTTTTCATGGACGGTTAGTGGGTCATACTTATTCATCTGTATCATCATCGCATTTACATTGTTCCTTTGTCTCTAATTACATCATTACTCTTCTTTCCTTCCCGATCATAATACTCTCTTACTAGTTTGACTCTATAATGTCACTCATCACTGCGGGAGTGTTAAAATCTGCATAGCTGTTCAAGTTCCAATTTTGATTTCTTTATTTTTTCTTTGACCAAGATAGCTCTGAGAGGAGAATCAAGACAGTAAGCAGTAAATCAACTACAATTTATCTAGGGAGTGAGGACTACCTGGCAACACCCCTGAGATATATCTAAGAGCCATACGTGCCACATAATGAGCGGCTATGTTTGCTGAGCGGTGGACCGAAAGCAAGTTGAAGTTTGGACTTGAAGCCAATAGACGGGAGATCTCTTGGACAATGATCTCACCCTGAGCTCGTGTGCTTTCTTGATTACGTACGACCTTTAAAACCATCTCCCCATCGCCTTCAAAGTCCACCTGAAACAGACCAGAAGAGACGCACCAAGAAACCACATCCTTACACGCAAGAAGTTCAAGAATAAAAAGATCTGTAATACCTAGATAAGGAGTCCTACAGCATGGAGGATCATGCCCGTGGGTGTACGTAGTAGGACTCTTATTTATTTCCTTATTAGTTTTAGGAGTTAGAGTTCAAAGAGGATTCAGAGAGCTTGTTCACAAATCCTCCCCTATAAATTAAGACTTCGAGCCTTCTTTGTAACTCAGACTTGAATACTTATAAACCCGCTTTCAAAACTTTTGCTTTTTTTTTCCTTCAAGCTTTTGCTCGTTACATTGTTTAAGGTTTGACTTATCGTCTAGGGTATTCCCCCTTGAAGTGGCGCCTTCGACCGGACACTTAGAGTTCCTAGACTTCACATGCTAGTGGGTCCAAGTACTCTCCATCCTCGGTTCCATAGATTCAACTCGTTGCCTTGAAGACCAGCTTGCGGTGGTTAGGGTCACGGAGCAGGGTTTTCAATGCCGGATCGGGTTGGCCGGTTCGACCAGTCTGACCGCGAGCTGGCCCCCCTCCGGCACCGATTAATTCCGGTTGAATCCCGGTTCGATCCCGGTTCGACCTTGATTTTCCCATTAAACCTTTGAACCCTTGACCTTGCCGGCTCGATCCCCCGGTCCGGTTCTGAAAACCTTGTCACGGAGCATAGCCGGCCGTGGTTCACATCAGGTGGTGAGCCAGTTCATGGCCCATCCTCGACAACCGCACCTCCAAGCTGTGTTTCGCATTTTAAGATATCTACAAGGCACTCGAAATGTTGGTATTTTCTTTCCTGCTACAGGTAGACAAACTCTTTAGGCATTCGCGGATGAGGATTATGTAGGATGTGTTGATACCCGCAGATCAACTCCGTGTTGGTGTGTAAAATATGGTGACACTTGCATCTGTGGCGCTGTAAGAAGCAAGACAAGACAGCTAAATCCTCCACCGAAGCAGAATATAGATCGATGTCTGAGGTATAATCGGAGCTAGTGTGGCTGTCATGATTACTAGAGGACCTTGATTGTCAGGTAGCTCGTCCTATTCAACTTCATGGTGATAATACTAGTGCGCTACAAATCGCTGCAAACCCAGTTATTCATGACCGAACTAAGCATATTGAAACCCATGTTCACTACATTCAAGACCTTATTTAGGATGGTACGATTTGAGTCCGCCACATCAAATCTGAGGATCAAGACGCAGATCTCCTTACGAAAGCATTTTCTACAAGTCGACACTGGTTCCTTGCCAACAAATTGATGTGTCAAGATCACCATCAATTTGGGGGAGACTGTTAATATAAAATACGTATTGTATTTGGGCCTATTGGGCTTGGGTTTACTAGGGTTTGCGGCAGCATATATATATTATAGTTGGGAGGCTGCGCACAGAAGAACAGTTCTTCCTCTTCTCCTCCCCTTCTTCTCCTCTTTGAGCATGATAACATTCTCCGGTTTGTGCTCTGTGGATTAGCTGACACAACGTCAGTGAACCACGTTACTTCGTGTCTCTCGTTAATTTATAGTTTTGTGGTGTGTGTTTGTAAAAGCTCTAATGTTTCCTTCCATTGCATACTTGCTTAAATTTCCCGAATTGATTGGTTTAAGTCCCCTAAGTTCTAGTTTATCTTGCCAATCAATTTGTGATACCTTAACTGATATTTTTTTCCATAGAAATGTAAACAAACAAGAATAATTGGTTGAAAATCAGTGACACACCTAGTCTGTGTGTTTGGGTTTTATTTATACGAACTACTTTAGTTACAAGAGACTCATACCGGATATATACTTGAAGATTATACTATGTACTCTATAAATAATACACAGATAAACATGAGAAAGAGAGGTAGCTGCTGAGAAAAAAGAAGCTGTAAACTTTTTCCCAACACTGAAACTGGTGGTGAAGAATTATACAGAGAAGAATGTTTTTGCATAAAGAGATAAATGTTTGTTATGTGGTTGTTATGTTTCCAAGTAGGCTCTGCAACTACTAACTACAGACTACAGACTACACACTTCCAAGTTTGAATTGAACCCCATTCATTCAAAGAATCCTAAACTACTTGTTCCCAAAAGCAATTCACAGAAAACAAAGCAGTGATAAAAAAAAAAGAAGTTTATTTAGGAGATAGAGAAGAGATCCAATCCACAGTAACCAATGGAAGAGTCCCCTTTGTTCAACAAGGCACGTGACTACACGTGGTGTCCATCTTGAGATGAATGCTAATGAATGACAACTAATAAGATGATGCATACCAGTACGTGTGTGTTCCTCACGTGCACACTTAAGGATGGATCCATGTTTGGTTCATCTGACAATTAAGGATGATAATCTTATTTCCAGGTGGTACTTGTTTGTCTGCAGAAGATGTCCTATTATGTGTATACTGAAACCCAAACATATAAGTCAAAGAGTAATGTACACTGTATTTTGCTGCTATATATGATATATCAGCTTAAGTTGTTCATTCTGTCACTAGTTATTTGTTCCATTCAGTTGTTGTATTCCGAGTAGTGACAAATGATTTGAGTAATTGGTTTTTAACTTGTCATCATGATCATGATATTCTTCTTACTCAATACCAGTCAATGGCTGGCTTGGTACTTGATTAGCCAATTTCTCTATGCACACTACAATCATTTATTTACTCCCTTTGTTTTACTTTGTTTATTAATCAACTTTGTTTTACTTTTCGGTTCCTAAATTTCGTACATGATTACACCATCAAAACTCATGCGTATGTTTTGTGAACACTGTAATTTCTGGGCATTGTTTTAGCAAAATTTTTTTTTTTAAAAACTAGGCCATTGTATGTTATTACAATTAGGCAAAATCTATCATTAGGACACCCAAAAGTGTCCTCATATGAAGAAACCTCTTAGAACCATAGGATTTAATTGTACAGATCTGATGGTCAACATTAAATGGATATAAGGGTAATTTCAAGGTTTTATTTATTGCAGATTTTTTTTCAAAAATTATATATTTTTTTATAATTATGGTTTTTTTTTCGGATTTTTGGAGTTAATGTGCCGATTTTTTATTACTTTTTTGCTCCATTTATTTTTTTGATTAAATTTATTACCTTTTTTTTCTTTACAAACGGCGGCAGCAGTTATTTTTCTGTGGTGTGTTCCCTTTTCATTGCTTCGGAACATGTTTCAAGTGTTATATAGCTAGTGTTCCTTGTTTCAGAATTCGGAACAATTTGATAGTTAATTCTTACAATAAATGCTAAATGTCATTAGGTCCAGTGTTCCTTTTATTGAAATTCGGAACGTTTAATCTGCATAGTTTAATCTACAACGTTTAATCAACACGTTTAGTCTTATGTTCCAATTTACACTAATAGGAACAATACAAACATGTTCCTAAATTGTCAAATGGAACAACGTGGTAAGAGGGGGAAGTTGCACAGAAACAAGGGAGGAAAATGAAGAAGTGGCGGCGTGGGGGCAGATTGATGATGACGGCGGCGGATCTGATGGCGACAGCGGGGCTAGATCTGATGCGGGCGGTAGATCTGATGATGGCGGTAGATCTGATGATGGCGGTAGATCTGATGTTGGCGGCAGATCTAATGATGGCGGCGATCTGATGGGGCGGTTTTCTGGTGTGTGGCGGCGAGGATCGTGGTTGCTAGGCGGGCGGCGTCTAGGCGGTCAGCGAGGCGAGCGGCGGCTAGGCGGGTGGCGAGGCGAGCAACGGCGAGGCTTCCTGCTGCGAGGCGGGCTCTGCGCTAGGCGAGCGGCGACGCGAGCGACGGCTAGGCGGGCGGCGACGGAGCGACGGTAGGCGGGCGCGAGCGAGCGGCGGCTGGGCGAGCGGTGGCTAGGCGGGCGGCGACGCGAGCGACGGCTAGGCGGGCGGCGTCTAGGCGGGCGGCGATGCGAGCGAGGCTAGGCGGGGCGGCGTCTAGGCGGCCGGCGGCAGCGGCGGCTCGGAGCGGTGGCTAGGCGGGCGGCGGCGAGGTTGGCGGCAGCGGCTGTAGTTTTGGGGAGAGATGTAAAATAGAATTAGGATTTGTGAAAACCCTAATATGATTTAGTATATATAGGAGTTTCAATTACTATTTTGTCCAAATTAATTTAGGCCATTAGATCTACCTTCTATTCCTGTGGTTGTAAGGGGTGTCCTAATATGAGGACACTGAGGGGTGTCCTAATAGTAGTAGATCCCCTTACAATTATATTAGCTATTTATTACAAGGTTAACAAACATACCCCTGTACTATTTTTCAACCAAATTAAACCCTTTACTTTAACACTTTTAGCAATGTGTCATTCTGTTAACTTTTGATGTGAACCACGACAGCTGTGTGTCGAGACCCTAACCACCACAAGCTGAATGATCAAAACAACAAGTCGAACCTATGAAAACCTAGGTGGAAAGTACTTGGATCCGCTAGCTATATATAGAGCTAGGAACCCTAAGTGTCCAGTCGAAGGTGACACCACCAAGGGGTGAATACCCTAGATGATAAACCAACCTTAAGCTAAGCAACAACGAGCAAAAGATTGAAGGGAAAAAGAACTTGTGTTCTGAAATTTATTTAATCAAAGTCTCAATACAAATGTAGGCCAAAGGCCTTTATTTATAGTGAGGGATTCGGGAACAAGCTCTCTGAATCCTACTCTTATTCTACCTCTAATAAGCTTAAAATTATTCCTAAACATTCGGAAACTAAGGAAGTCTAAATAAAACACTTAAAAAGACTAAATAGGAAGATAACACTTAACTGGCAAAAGCGCGTGCTCATGCGGATTAGGATTCCTAATCAGGCAAGGACTTCGTGTCCTTCGGGAATCCTTCTCCAAATCCAACAAGGATTGGTGGAGGTTTATCAGCTCACAAAAGGATTCCTTGGGCACGAGAAAATCCTGAAAGGCACGAGCATTTTGTTGGCTTGGCCAAATTCACCTCTACGTGGTGCCCAGGTGTCGGCCCGGTTCTTGTGCCGGCTTGGTTCTGGGCCTTTGTCTGATCAGGCCAAGCCTTCAGTCTTCTTTCTTTGGTTGGCCTATAGGAAAGCCTCAAGGTGTCTTGGGCAAGGACTTGGCCCTTGGGCTCACAGGAGTTGGGTTGGGCCGTGGCTCGGGGCTAGGGTTGGCCCGGGGCTCGTGTCTCGGCCCGACATCAGCATTAGTGCTTGGCGTGGCATCAACCTGGCTCCAAATTGGCCTAGGTTTAGGGGGTTTGTACTTGAACAAAGTGACGTACCTAGGCTTGAGAAAACCTCCCCAAGGCATGGCTAGAAAAATACCTCGGCCCTAAGCGCTTCTTGTACGAGCCTAAGCTTGAACCACATACTGTGACCCGGGTGGTGTGTATGAATAGGTGATCGCTCCAGGTCTGGTGGTCGTGGTCATTTCAACTTTTTCGTCCCTTTCTGCCGAAAATAATGCTTTTTTGTACTTATTGAAGAAGGTATCCATTAGTTTACCAGAAAGAGACCAACTTAAGGAATATTGATGAACCCAATACAAAGTAGTAAAAACCCAACAAGAAGAAGGAAGAGATGATCAATCCCAAGACATTGACAGAAGAAGGACGAAACTTGCATTCAACTGAATAATTGAAAAAACTCTACTTTTTTACCAACTTGATAAATGAAAACCTCAATTGCTTAGCAGTTCAGCTAAAACAGATGAAATCTTGTGAAAATAAACCCAAATCGGATTACTGGAAACCCAACAGAAGAATAGGTAACATATTCAAGGAACAATCGACGAAAATGGATGGAAAAGTTAATTAAAGGACAATTTGTTAAAAGTGTTTAAGTGGAGGGATTTAATTTTGTTTGAAAAATAGGAGAGGGGTATGTTTGTTGACTTTGTATAGGAGGAAAAATGTGTATTACCCTTTATTAAATGGCCTAAACTGATGGGGACATCCTTGGTCATCAACTGGTCCAATCACTAGGAGTCAAACAAGGCCTTCAAGAACAAGGTAGCAACATTCATGGAGGCTTGGAGTATGTCAAGCATGAAGAATTGGAGCAAGGATGCTGGACCTTACTTAGGATGGTTGGTTCAAGTAAAAATGATGCCAAGAAGACAGCATTCTTCAAGAAGAGATGAAAACTGAAGAAACTGAAGAATTGATGATCCAATGCAAGATTCAAAAGTTTTGTGATCGTCATTGACTATTCTACCATAGGATAGTTGAGGGGCCTCATGAACGAAATTCATCTTCATTCATGCATTTCTATTCATGTTCATTCACTTCCCCTTTGGGAAAAGAGAGTGTACATAGTTAAATCACGTAGGTTTTCTAGGTGACTAGATTCAACGAATCTAGTGTAGGGGCACATTTTGTCCATCCCTATTTAAAGGGTTCTTTGTAGTTTGATTCAAATCAGCTTATTTGCTCACAACAAAATGATTCAGACTTCGGTTTAAAGTATTTGTTCCTTTAAGCTTTTGCTCGTTGTTGCTTGGTTTTGGAAGTTTGGTTTTTCGAGATAAGGGTAATCTGATGTGAACCGAGCCACCAAGGCCGGCGCGGTCACAACACCAAAGGGCACCCGGCCAGGAAACCTCCACGAGAGCGCCCGGGCAAGGAGAATTTAATGCTCGTTCAGCCTAGAGGATTGAGGCGAGCGAGGACTACACGGCCCAGACCTACACCGGCACCACCTCCGGGCCTTGGATGAGACAAAGCTCCAAGTTCAGGCCCAGGCCCAAACCTAGGGCCAAGTCAGCCCGAGCCCGCTAAAGGCCTAGCACCCAAACTAGGCCCCATGCTAAATGCCACGAGCCCATAGACCGAAACAGCCCTGAAGACATCCCTAAGGTACTCTTGGAAGAAGGCTCGGAGCAGAACTCAAAAGGCCTGGACAGAATTGAAGAAGGCCGAGAGCTAAAGCCGACCCCAAAGCCGAGCCGTGCCGAATGCCCCAGAGAAGCACTTTTGGCCCAGCCAAATTGGGTGCCTTTTGGGAAATTAATGTTGGATAGTTGAATCCCCAGGAACACTCTCAACAAAGGAGTCAATTTGGAGGAGAATTTGAAGGGGATACAGTTGGATGAAGTCAAGGTGAGGCATGGGAGGAGCATCAAGGAGAGGAGCCGGATGTGATCGAGGCTGCACATGATAGGAGCTGTGATCAGGCCCCCACCTGAGCCTGATCCAAGGAAGGATGCTTGACCATGGTGAACACGGGAAATGAAGAGAAGATGCCAAAATACATCCGAACACGGGGAAACCTAATCAAGCTAGGATTTCCCGGTTTTGGACAGATTTTAGTTGACAAAATTGACGAATATGGGTCACTGGAGGCGAATTTGGACTGATGTCCAACATGAAAGTTGAGCCCATGAAGTCTACTTGTGATCTGCCAAAGGGCTTATTTTCCGAATTTATTTGCTATTTATTTGGCTGAATCTTCCAGAACCCGTTTAGCTGTTTTTTAGGAATTTCAGCTTTTCCTTTTTTAGTGTTCTTGTTTAGGAAGGACTCTTTTCCTTGGTGAACAAGGCTACGAGTTTCAGTCCTTATTTTTGTATCTTTATTAGTTTTATTAGCTATTTCAGTAGGAGGAAAAGGAGAGCTAGTTCTCCCTTCCCACCTATAACTAGAGGCGTTCTAGCCTCATTGTAAGAAAACTTTGAAAGAAATAAACATCAAAACTTCGGTTTTTTTCTTTAGCATGGAATGCTAATCTCTGTTCGACCATCATGGAATTGATCGTCGTCTAGACGGTTTATCATCAAAGGCATTCATCCTTGTTGTGGCACGAATTCGACCGATACCTTGGGGTTCCTATGTCTATACTTAGTGGATTTCAAGTATTCCCGCGGTTTAAAAGTTAGGATTCGTGAAGCTGGTAATATAGTTTTGGGTGTTGAAGCCGATCCCTTCATTGGAGGAAGCGGTTCGCTCAGCTGGTATCAGAGCACGGTTCAACTCTTGGACCAAACAACCTATCCCAGTTTCCAGGTTCATTCTTGGATTCATATCCTTTACTTTTGTTCTTAGAAAATTGTTTAGAAAATCTTCATCTATTTTAGTTTTCTATTCAAGTCTTTCAGTTGTAAGGCAAGAAAATATTGGTGGCCGATCAAGTATGAAAGAAAATACACAAAGAAGAGTAGAAAAAAAAAGAGGAAAAAAAAAGCAAGGCCCCCTTGCCAAGTTCTTATTTTTCGTTGTAATAGTTGTTACCTAGTTGGATTAGAACTTGATTCTTTTATCCTTTTCCTAGTTGGTTTAGGATTTAGTCTACATATTCTTTTCTAGTAGATCTAGGGTTTGTCTTGTAGAAGGTTGGTTCTTTGTTCGTAATAATCATGGCAGATGAGAGGTTCAATGCTTTTGATGCCCGGTTGACCGCCTGTGAAAACATGGCCCGAATCGCCGAGCAGATTGGAGCCGCGAAGGAGATGGCCCCCACGGCCAAGGAGGAATGAACAGGAGATAGATGATGATGTGAGCAGTTGGAAGCTCAATGTTCCCAAATTTGCTGGCAAGGCAAATCCTGACGAGTACATTGATTGGGAGGAGAGCATGGAGGACTTCTTTCATTGCCATAAATATTCCGAAAGGAAAAAGGTAACCCTAGCAACAATCGAGTTTACTGACTATGCTGCTTTGTGGTGGGCTCTAACTCAGGAAGCAAATCAGAGAGAAGAAGAGGATCCATCCTTAGTTGGAGAGATCTTAAGAAAAAGATGAGAAAAAAATTTAGCGCCAGCACTGCCCCGGCCCAGCACCCATCACTGCCCCGGCCCAGCATCGGCCCTGCCCCGGCACAGCGCCCAGTCTGCCCGGGACCAGCATCAGCCCTGCCCCAGACCAGCATCAGGCCTGCCCCGGACCAGCATCAGGCTTGCCCCGGACCAGCAATCAGCCCTGCCCCGAGCCAGCACCAGGCCAACACTCGGCGCAGCGCCTGCCCAGCACCAGTGCCAGCACAAGGGCCAGCCCCAGCACCAGCGCCAGCCTGGCCCAGTACCGGCCCAGCGCCCAGCACCTGCACCAGCACCAGCACTAGCGCCAGTACCAGCCCAGCGCCCAGCGCTAGCACCAGTACCAGCACCGGCGCCCCAGCGCCCAGCACCCGAGCGCCCAGCACCAGCGCCCCAGTGCCTAGCCCGGCGCCCCAACGCCCGCCCCCGACGCCCGACCAGCCACCGACGCCGACCGGCGCCCAGCGCCGAGCAGCCACCAGCGCCCGACCGGCGCCCAGCGCCCGAGCAGCCCCGGCGCCCGACCAGTCCCCGGTGCCCAACCAGCCACCAGCGCCCGACCAGCGCCCGGCGCCCGAGTCCGAAGCCCCCGTACCAGCCCCGATACGGCCCGAGCACCCCTGGAGCGCCAATAAGCACCAGGTCAGTCCTACACTCCCCTGTGGTAAATTTTATTATTTCTAATGGTGCACCAGGTATGGATTCGAGGACGAATCCTTTTCAAGAAGAGGGGGATGATGTGAACCGAGCCACCAAGGCCGGCGCGGGTCACAACACCACGGGCACCCGGCCAGGAAACCTCCACGAGAGCGCCGGACAAGGAGAATTTAATGCCCGTTCAGCCTAGAGACTTGAGGCCGAGCGAGGACTACACCGGCCCAGACCTACACCGGCACCACTCCGGAGCCTTGGAGAGACAAAGCTCCAAGTTCAGGCCCCAGGCCAAGCTAGGGCCAAGTCCAGCCCGAGCCCGCTAAAGGCCTAGCACCTAAAACTAGGCCCCATGCTAAATGCCACGAGCCCTAGACCGACAACAGCCCTGAAGACATCCCTAAGGTACTCTTGGAAGAAGGCTCGAAGCAGAACTCAAAAGGCCTGGACAGAATTGAGAAGGCCGAGAGCTAAGCCGACACCCAAGCCGAGCCCGTGCTCCGAATGCCACAGAGAAGCACTTTTGGCCCAGCCAACAATTGGCCCGTTCCTTTTGGGAAATTCCAACTGTCCTGGATAGCTTGAATCCCCAGGAACACTCTCCAACAAACGGAGCTCAATTTGGAGGAGAATTGAAGGAGATACAGTTGGATGAAGTCAAGGTGAGGCATGGGAGGAGCATCAAGGAGAGGAGCCCGGATGCTGATCCGTGGCTGCACATGATAGGAGCTGTGATCAGGCCACCACTGAGCCTGATCAAGGAAGGATGCTTGACCATGGTGAACACGGGAAATGAAGAGAAGATGCCAAAA
>JAVBHU010000248.1:0-29165 GCA_034768395.1 Linum lewisii | reverse complement strand
TTGAAGGGGGGGGAACCTTTTGGGGGAAAAAGGGGATTTTTGTTTTTTGGAAGGAAATTTTGGGAGTAACGAGAAAAAGGGAAAGGTGGGATTTCCAAAGCCCGGGTGGGGGAAAAGGGGTTGGGAAAGAGGAGGGGTTTGGCCCTTAGGTTTGGAGGAGCCTAAAAAGGTAATCAAAAAAAAAGGGTTTAAAAATTTTAAAAAAAATTTTGGGAAGGGAATGGAATTGGGGAAAATGGAGAAAACAAAAGGGTTTGGAAAAGGAAGAAAAGGGGGGTTTTAAAATGGTAGAAGGAGAAAAAAAGGGTTAAATAAGAAGGAGTTTAAAAAGGGGGAAGTTTGGGGGGAACTGTTTTTTTTAAAAAAAGAAAAGGGACAAGGGTTTGGAGAGTTGGGTGAGGGAGTTGGGGAGGTTGATGGGGGAGGTTTTAGGGGGGAAAGTTGGAAGAGGTGTTCTGAAAGGGGGGGGGGAAAATGGTTGGGGATTTGGGGGTTTTGGGATAAAAAAGGGGTATTTTTGGGAGGGTTAAGGAAAAGGGGGGGAATAAAGGGGGGTAATTTTTAAGAGAAGGATTAGGGGGAGGGTTGGGGGATTGGTTAGGAGGTTAAGGGTTGAAAAAGGGGAAGGGGAAACACACCCCCTTTTTAAAGGGGGAAAAAAGAAAAGGGGGGAAAAAAACCCCTTGGGGGGGGGGGAAAAAGGGGGGGGGGGCCCGAGTTTGGGATTTTTTTGATTTTTATTGGTTTTTTTAAAAAATTTGGAAATTTTAAGGGAAAAATTTCAGATGGAAAAATTTTTTGGGGGGGGGGGGGGAACCAAAAAAATAGGGGGGGGGGGGGGGGGGATTTTTAAAACCCCAAAAAAAAAAATTTTAAAAAAGGGGCCTTTTAAAAAAGGGGGGAAAAGGGCCGAAAATTTTAAAAGGAAAGGGGGGGTTTTTTAAAAAAGGGGAAAGGGGGGGGGGTTTTTTTAAAAATTAAAAAAAACCTTTTAAAAAAATTTTTTGGGGGGAAAAAGGGGGAAGGGGGCTTAAAGGGTTAAAAAAAATTTTTTTTTTAAATAAAGGGGGGGAAAAGTGGGGGGGAAAAGAAGATTTAAAAAATTCCCAAAAAGGGGTTTTTTTTTTTTTTTTTGGGGAGGTTTTTTTTTTAAAATGGGGAAAAGTTTTAAATTTTTCCCATTCGAAAAAAATAGGGGTACCCAAAAAAGGGGGAAGGGGGGCGGGGGGGGAAAAGGGGGGGGGCCCCCAAAAAAAAAATTTTAAAAGAAAAAGGGGAAAAGGAGGGGGGGGAAAAAAGGGGCCCCCCCGGGGGGGGGGGAAAACCACAAAAATTTGGGGGGGGAACGTTTTTGCTTTTTTGGGGTTTTAAATGAAAAAACCCTTCCTTAAAGGGGGAAACCAGTGGCCAAAAAACCAAAATTTTTTTTGGGGGGGGGTTAAAGGGGGGGGGAAAAAAAAAAGGGGGGCCCTTTTTTTTGGGGGGGGGTTTTAAAAATTTTTTGGAAAAAAATTTTGGAAAATTTTTTTTAAATTTTTTTTTGGGGGGTTTTGGCAAAAAAAAGGGATTTTTTTTTTTTAAAAATGAAAAAAAAAAAAAAAAAGTTTGGGGGGGAAATTTTTAAAAAAAATTTTTTTAATATTGGGGGGAAAAAAAAATTTTTAAAAAAGATTTTTTTGGGGGGGGGAAAATTAAAAAAAGGGGGGGAAATTTTAAAGGGGAAGGGGAAAAAAGGTGGGGGTTTTGGGGGGGTCGGGGGGGTTTTTTTAAAAAATTTCCCCAAAAGGGAAAGGTTTTTTCCCCCCGGGGTTTTTTTTTTGGTTTTTGGGGGTTTTCCGGGGGAAAGTTTCCCGGGGGGAAAAAAGGGGGTTTTTTGGGGGTTATACTTTTAGTTTGTGATCAAAACTAATTCATTGATCTAAAAAAAAAGGTTTTTGCTAGACAATACCCTGGTAATATTATTACCTAATCTTACTAATTAAAGTGAGGACCCCAAAAATTGGTAAACCTTAAAATAACCAAAAACTAATTGTTTTGACGCCTTTATTACTATATATCCAAACGCGGATAATAAATATGGGTTTGTGAGTCGAGACAATAACCCATGTAATAATTACTAATCGTTTAATAATTAAAGGAGAAATAAATGGAAACCTAAATATACGCGATAATCTAATAGTTTGACGCCTTTATTTACTATATATCCAACGCGGATAAAAAAAGGTTTGTTAGGTCGAGACAATACCAGGTAATATATTACCTAATCTTTTATTCTTAAAGGGAGAAAAAAATGGAAAACCTTAAATAGACTCTTAAAACTAATATTTTGAACCGCCTTTATTTTCTATTTATCCAACAAACGCGGATAAATAAAATGGGTTTGTTTAGTCGAGACGCAAATACCCATTATTATACCTACCAAGTTTATCTATAAAATTAGGTAATATATTACACATTAACAATATAATAGGTATTTCTTATAATCAAGTTTTTCATTCTAGTTAAAAAAATAACTTCTTTTTTCGGTCCAATTTACCTATGGTTGTATCGGATAAAACTTTTTTATATTTAGTTTATGAGTGGAGCAAAAAAATATTTGGATAGTTTTTCATCAGGCGTGGACGACTCAAAACGTGTTAGTTTTTTTTAAAAACTAGTATTACTTGTCAATTTAATGATGAAAAGATTCCGGAAGTGACGTAGAAATAGCTGTTTTTGGGGGCGGATTTCTTTACTGTTTCTTTAAATATTTACTTAGACTATATACTCATTGTATACGATTTTTATAGGATTTGATTAAATATATTTTATAGCACTTTTTATTGACGTAGTGCCTGAATAAATTTTTAATAATTTCGATAAATTAATTGGATAACTTTTTGGGGAAGGTCGTTTACTATGTGGCCAAAACTCGTTACGGGTCACTTAATAGTATGTTATGTTACCCAAACAGCAATCTCTCTTTTTTTAACGAAAAACTTGCATATTGGGGATTTTGGGAAAGGTTTACTCTCTATTCCTCCTTGTTTTACCAGTATGTTCTACGTTGTTGTCTCGATATCTTTGGATTTTTATCCAATGATCCGAACGTTTTCCCCGGGGGGAAGATAAAAACTAAGATTTTTCTTTACTTTTGTGATTTGTTAACATTTTCTTTCTCTATTGGTATCGTTAAATGTTTATAACATAAAAAGAAATAAATAAGTAAAAAAGATCAAAACATCAACGAACCGAACCGAAAGAGAGGGATGCGAACCCTCTACAACAAAACTCCTACAACGGAATTAGCAATCCGACGCTTTAGTCCTCCCAGCCATCTCTCCCGATAAAAAAAGTATAATGTCAATATTTAACCGATAGCTATATAAAATTTTCTAATTAGAATATTATTTAATATTCTAATAGAAATTCTCAAAAAAATTTTTATTATAAAGTAAAGATGAAATGAACCCAATTTGAATTAAAAAAGGATTTTTTATAGTTTATCGCAATTTTGTTTTTTCTTGATTTTCGTTTTTTATTTATAACAATTTTTCTTTTCATTGTTTTTTTTCTCAACACATTACCATTCTTATTGACACCGTTGCCAAATATAAAGATAATTCCATGGGTATGTCGATTCTGTTTGGATCCATTTATATATCCTTGTTTTTTTTCTTGTATTATATAACAAATAAATTTTGGGGGTCGAACATCAATGTAGTGTACTCGGCTTTTAAAGTGCGACTAACGTATTTTACACATTTGGATTGAAAGAAATTCGTCCGTAATCGGATAGTTTTTTTAAGACCGCACTGTTCATGAACGAATGAATGGAAAAAGACATTTCGTATTTCGTGGATTTTCTAGAATATAGTTTTGTTGACTCTGTACAGAGCGGGTCCATACCTTATTTGAATCTTGGTTAAAGAACTTAAAAAAGAAAATTTCCACAACCGGTCGAGTAAATAAATGGATTGAGCTGTTAAGCACCAATTATCATATACATAAAAGAAATGGAGGCTTCCCTTTTTATTTTCATTTTTTTTTGAAATTGAAAGGATTAGCCTTTCTAAATTTCGTGATAAGTTTTATGCCTGATGCAGTATGTCTTTGCCATACGATGTTACATTTTTTTACTGAGTCCTAACTATTAAGCGAGTCTCGACTTTGAATATCATCGTAGATATTGTGTAGAAATAGAGTAAGTGAAATAAATTTGTCCATCACTGCTTTAGCGTTTAGTTTGAAAAAGTAAAAGATTTCTAAAGACTTTTTTTTAGTTTAATGACTTAAACTTAGTTAATGATATAGGGGATATAAGATATCTTGTTGTTCTGTTTATCCCTTTTATTGCCTATGAGTTTTTAACTTTGTTTTTACTTTTTCGCATTATGTATTTAGTTAATTTCCTAAGAAATCCTCTTTGACTTCATCAAACCAATTTATATTTTAAAAATCTTTTAAAATGCATAAGGTAAATAATATAATAAATATTTGAAAGAGATGATCATTGAAAAAAACTCTTATACCACTTATCTTTCGGGGAGTATTATTTATATAGTTACTTATAGCTCGTGTTTAAATGAATAGGATCACATTTTTTCGAAAATTTTGGTTATGACTTATAATATTGAGTTACTAAGTATATAAAACTTTATGTACTCGAATATTCTACCGATCATTCAAAATTTGTCTACAGATTCGGAACAACCTACCCTTTTTAGTATTAATACTTTTTGTATTTTTCAAATGATATCGTGGGACTTGCAACCATTATCGAAATTCATTTTCTCTAAAAGCGTTACTCTTTCGAAAGTTACATATAGTAAATCTGCAAAATTTAAGATCAATTCTTTCAATATTTCCTGTTTAGATGATTAAATTGCACACTTAAATTATGTGTCAAACGGGACTAATAACTTACCCCATCCATCTCGATAATTTGTTCAACTGTGCGCTTCTGGAATAAAAATCAGCGCGTGTTTGCATTTATTAACGGCTGTTTTTTTCATGAGTATTCGAATGGAACAGTCATTATTCGAATAAATGGAATTTCTATTTTTTTTTCTTTTTAAAAAAGAATTTAAGACTTTTATTGTTTATATAATTTATATATATATAAAAAGGAATCCTTTTTTTTTTTTCTTCCCCAAGTTTTTTTTTAGAAACCCTTTTTAGTTTTCTTTTTGAGTAATTTTTTCTATGAAAAAGGGAAACATTTTGAATTTGTTATTGTTTGGGTGTCATGTTAAAGGGTTTATTTATGTTATGCTAGATATAAGGAAATTTTTTTTAGCTTAAAGGCCCCCCCTTAATTTAAAATTTGAATTTATTTGTAAATTTTACAATGTCGTTTTTTTGTTTGTCAGAAAACTTATTTAAATTTCTTACCCAAGCATTTTTTTTTTAGGTATTTTTCAATTAGGATTATTGGTCCCCCCGAAGTCAAAGGGGTAAAAATTTCTTTTAATATTTAATGAAATGTAAATTGGATAAAAATTTCCCTTTTTTTTTTCCTTTTTTAGCTTGAAAAAGGAATTGGTAAGCAGTGGCATTTTAGAAAACCGATTGGGTCATTAAAATTAAATATTTTTGCCCGGATTTGTGGTATATGAAAAACTTTTTATTATATGGCCCTAAAAAAAGTTTGTCAAATTTAAATATTACTTGGATTTGTTTTTAAAATTTGGTCAACACAAAATTGTACCTTTTTGGAAAAGGGTCGGATTATTGGAAGAATTTTTACAGAAGAAAAACGTTTTTCTTGTTTCCCAAAAACTTTTCTATTCACAAGTTTATAAGAGGGTGGTATTTGTAGTTTGTATAAAAGAAGGGGCCAATCATAAAGTTGTTATGAAACATAAAAAATCAAAATTCCCCATAAATATGAAAGAAGGTAAAAAAAAATTCATTTTTTTTGATTATGAAAGGGTTAGAGTTTACACAAGGTGGAAACCAAGTATAAATTTTTCGGGGTATGGTGATTTGGAAAAAATTGACTTTTGTTTCATAGAAACCGTGTGCTAAAAAAGCACCCCTTTTTTGGGGGGTTTTTTTACTTTCCCCCTTTTTTTTAAAAAAAGAAATTTCATATAAACTTTTTCCGTTCGAGCCCCGGAACCATTGAACTATTTATCCCTTTTTAATATATTTTTTTTTGAAAAGGTTTTAATGTATATAAAAAATGTCAAAAATAATTTTAGGATATAATGGTTTTGATATTGTTTAACCCCGATAAAATAAGTATGTTTTAGGTTGAATAACAACCCCTATTATTTTTCATGTAAATAGAATAAATTTGGGCCCCTGATGATTAAAAAACCCAAAGTTTTTAAAAGGGACTGCAATTTTGAGAGAGCAAAGCGAAAGTATGGCCGCCTGAAGGGAAACCCAGACTAAAAAAGTTTACATGATGGGTTTTGGGTTTTTGAATCCCCATTTTTTTTTGGGAATTTTGTATTTTTTTAGTTTTTTTGAGCCCCCCCCAGTAGATATTGAGGTATTGGAATTTTTTGGATCTTATTTAGGAAACATTATTTTGGTCCTTTTTATTTGGGTATAGTTTGACTTTTTCCCCAAAATGGGAAGCAGATGTTGAAATGTTATATAATGGCGTTTTTGATAATGTTCTTTAATTTTATTGGTGTGCTGTTCATGGTTTGTGAGGGCTTTTTTTTTGTAGCGCCCGGATTTTTGTATATTAGGTTTTCAAACCCCATGTGTTTTTTGATTACTCCTTCAAGGAAGCTTTTATTGCCTTTAGGAATTTGTATTTAAATTGATTGTATTCCCAAAGGCCAAAACTTATACCCCTTTTCATTTTGGGGGCTGGGGTATTGGCGGGCCCATTCAGGATGTGTTCCGGTAATTATTTGAAGGCCCCGAAAAGAATTGCTAAAGGTTTTGATTGGTCAAGAGGGAAAAAAATTTAATTTTAGTGTCATGATTTTTTGGATTGATCTTTCAATTTTGCCGTTTTTCAATTTTTTAAATTTTTTGCGTTGCCTGTAATAGTTTTTGGTAGGCTTTTGGATTGCCAGTTTAACCCAAAAGTTTTTAATTAATAATTGAGTTTATATAAGGTCCGTAAATTAAACTTGGGTGATATTATTAAGGTAAACCCTTTGGGATGGAAATTAGAGGGAATAAGTTTAATTCCCTAACCCAGTGCTGTGAAATCCCTTTATGAAAGGAAATTTTTACTTTTTTTGAATAATAAGGACGGGCCAAAGCCAAATTTTTTTTCAAGGGTTTTTATGGCTCTGTTTTAGTCAATTTGACTATACTATTTATATTTTATAAATAAAAAAAAAAGTTTCTTTTTTCCCCTTTTTTATTTTTTTTTTTTAATTTAACAAACATAAGAAAGAAGTTTTTTGAGTTGTTTTATTAAATATTAGAGGGTTTTTTTTATTTTATTTTGTTTAAAAAAGACGAATGAAAACGCTAGGGATTTTAGGGAATTTAAAATCTTTGTAATCTGTAAAACGGGGATTACCCAAGTTGGTCAAGGCTTGGTGTAATCCCCAGGGTTAATTTCTTTCCCCGGCATCGAAAAAACCCCCAAGAAAAAAAAAAATGCATTTTTAGAAATGAAAAAATTTGGGAATTTGATGGTCCCCTTTGTAGTAAAAAATTCGAAGGAGTCTTAAAAAAGGTTTAAAAATAAAAAGCGTTTTGAATATTTTTTATTTTATTCAAATTTTTTGGCTAAAATAATTGGTTATAATAAAAAGTTTTTTTTAGATTCGTTTATTTTGAAAAAAAAAAGGGGAAAAAAATTTATGAGGGGGAAAAAGGGGCCCGTCGCCCTCGAATTCGATTAAATTTTTTTTTCTAAGTAGAGGTATTAAAGCTGGGATTTATGGTTTCCCCCTTAATAAAGACTGAGATTTTGTTTTAAGTTTTTGATCAAGGCGTTTTCTAAATTCTTGAATTCCAATTTGGTTTATCTTATTTCCCCCCTTTTCGGGGATCAGGTGTATAAAGGTTTAATTATTTTAGTAGTTCCTTAATATGTTTAGATGAAAAGCTGTGAAAAAAGGAACCCTATTTGAGAGGTTTTTATCTAGTTTCCCTTTTGGCCCCCAAAAATCATTGGAAGAATTTTTCTTTTCCCAATAAATGTTGTTTGTTTTACCCTAATCTCCAAAGGAACAAGATCCTGAAGCTCTTTCTTGGATGGAAAGGAGGGATATATCTCAAGGTTTACCCTTTTGAAGGGTCTTTTGGTAGGGAAAACCATCTGTTGGGAAATTTAAAAGGTCGCGGAATCCAAAATTTGTTGAAAAAAAAAAGAAGAACAAATTTTTTTGTCGCTTGGCACGGAAAAAAAAAATATTTCTATTAGCCCGGATCCCCCATTTCAAATACGTTCAATTCATTCTTTTTCCCTAACCCGGGATGGGAACCCCAATTAAAGAAATGGAATTTTTTCATTCACAAAACCCGGGGCCCGGATGGGTGTATCAAAGGGATCTTTTTTATTGATCCTAGATTGATCAAAAACAATTCTTAAATAGGAAATAACCCCGGGGATGTCGAAAAAAAAAATTTTATTGTTTTCCTCCTTTTTTTTATATGAGAGAATTTTTTTTGGGAAAAGATCCCAAAAAAATGGTAAAGAGTCAATAATAGGAAAGATAAATGGATAAACCCAATATAAAATGGACAAAAAAAAATGTTTTGAATAAATTTGGGTTAAAATAGATCCGATGCAAGAATTGAAGGTTCATTAGGAAAACTCTATTATAAAACTCTAAGTTAAGATAAAACATTTATCAAATTTAAAAAAAACCAAAAAAAACGATCCATTTTTTTTTTCGATCCATGATTAATTGGATCCAATCATCTAGGGCCCAAAAGTGTGTTAAGAAATTAGGGAAAATGGGGAAAGGGAAAGAGTAAAAAAGTTTTTTTCCACCATCCTTTTTTTAAGACTTTCCTTTTTAAGTATTTTTCTTTTGTCCCCCTTTTTTTACCAATTATTACCCTTTCTAAATTAAAGCAATTTTTATTAAAAGCCAAATTATTCCCCTTACTTAATAAAAAACCAACTTAAATTTAATTGCTAAAAATTGTTAGTAAGTTGGATTTTAAATTTTTTGTATGGTTTTACGAGTTCCCTAATTCCTTCATTTGGTTGAGTTGAGACCCCAAAAAATTTTGTATGTCCTTTTTTTTGTTGTTAAATTTTCTTGATTTGAAAAGTTTTACGTTATTTTTTTCCAGCTGAAGGTGCTTTAAAATTTTAAGTTATTTTGATATCTGCTTTTTATAAAGCAAATCGACTTTCATTCTTGAATAATCTTCATCAGTTCCCTTTCTATTTAAGAAAAAATTCCCTTTTTATTGAAAAGGCCCGTATCAAGTATTATGAGTGTACATAGGGACCAATTCCTGATACCTGTTCATCTCAACTTAATCTTTCTTTGGAGCGGTAAAAAAAATATCCTGTTTGGAGAGAGATACTATTTCACCATTCTTGTACAAAAATCTTTCCTTTTTTCCAATTCGATACACCCGTCGATTCGTAGTATTCGATCGCAGACATTTCTGGATCACCTGAACAGAGGGTCAAATAGAATATTTGAAAAACTTCTTTCAACCTATTTCGATATGAATCTATCTGATTCAAAGGGTGAACGTGTATCAGTAATTTATATATGGTTTGACTATCTCTGAGAAAATTTTTCCATCTGAAAAGTAGAAAAAACGGAATCTGGTCCTAAAGAAAGCTTGAACAAAGTGGAGATGGATAGAAGATTCTTTTTTCATTCTCTCAAAATGGAATCTATTCAAAAAATAAATGCCATGGTTCCTTACTTCGATAGGGTACAAATATCTGAAATGGATATTTTTTAGATACCGTTTCAGACCTATTACCTATCATTCACAAATTTGGATCCGTTTTTCGTATAATTATGCATCGATCAGCGAATTCTTAGTAAAATTGGTTGGGATTCTGATAAGTGAGATTTGAGTAATTGTGACCTGATTTTCGGTGTCTTCTGTCCCCCAAGAACCGTTTCATCGAAATATTGAGGCCCACCATTGATATGACACATCGAGATCGCTTAATGTTGGGAGCTTCGTCTGTTCAATCGTTTTTCCTCTTGCTGGATATTTCTTGTAAATTCTCTCATTATTCATCCTATCCCGAGAATGTATAAGTTGCTAAGTTCAAAAGGCCAAATCCGTGATGATTTCCATTATACACCTTTGAGTTAACAAAAAACTTCGGGATAGCTATCCTCATCTGAACGGAATTCTTTTTCGAGAATCTCTTTCTAGTTGCACTGGAACTATTAGTATATTTTCTAGAAGAAATACGCAACATCTGTGGTGTTGGTCCGCTTTATGGGGTCAAATCAATACCTTCTTGGAATATCAATCCCTCATCGATCCTCATAAGTATCTAAAAAATAACCATATTCCGATTGAATCGACATCACTTTTTCGAGAAATATACAAGACCATCTCAGCCCTACGAGTAGGCTCTTTTTTCATTTCTAATAAAAAAAAAAAAAAGTGTAACAGTGATTGATGGATGAATCCAAAGAATCCTTTAAATCGCGACAGTGAGTTTTGAGAAGAAAGAAAAATATTTTCGTTCAGTTTCGCCACCTAACGAAGAGAAAAGATGATCCAAATCTATTGAGTCTGATCTCTTAGTTATCATTTAGCAAAGAATATCTCGGGTTATCCAAATATTGAGAGCCGGAGCATTTTACCTTACGATACTTAGGTTGACATTCTTAAAAAGTTTCTAAGAATTAAAGAGTTCATTTCACTTTGTTTTGCGAAAGACGTTTATTTTCTTTGCTCCATTATCACTCAATCAATTAGTCCCATATCAATAACCCGTGTGAGGGGAATATTTTCATTTGCGAAAAACCCTTTTCGCTCCGCTTAGCGCTATCCCCCTCCTGTGTAATTTTATTGATAGGTTCTCGAGACTGGACGATCCTATGTGGTCAAATACCTAGCGGAAAACTCCTATCGTCCTGATTTAGGTAGTTTCTGACAAGTTAAGCGATTGACCTTCGATTTGCCTATGATGTGGTTTTGAGGTGATAGTGATGACGATAGTGGATGCGCTATTGATGTTTGTGAGGATATTGAGAGGAATACCTCTTTCTTGTTATCCGCTTTCATGATATCCTCTCGTATACGGAGTGGAGATTCGATATGGGCAAGAATGTGTATATGATTCCGGAACTAGAAAAAATTTTTACCACCCTTCTTTCTAATTCGCAAAAGAAATGTCTCCTTGCATAAATATGTTCCAAACATTCATGACTGGGATGCGAAGGAGGGCAATTCCGGTATCCCTCGTCTATTATGAACCTTCTCTCAGATTGTGAATATCTTACCACACATAATAGTCTTGTTATTGCTTCGACTCATATTCCCCAAAAAAGTGATCCCGCTCTAATAGCCCCGAATATGTTACATACATGCTTTAAGAATAGAAAGACTTTCTTATTCCAGAATAACGAAAGTGTTTTTTCACCTTTCATATTCTAGGGGATTTCACTTGGAAAAGGAAATGCCCCATACTAAGGATTCGGTCCCCATACCATGGTTCCACTTAGATGATGTTGTAGCTCTTACTATTGCGGCCCTATCAATGTATATTGCACAGAAAAATCATTGGTAGACACTAATAAATTCGATCTGCTCTTCATAGCCAAACTTGGCAAAGTTCCGAGCCATGGTAAGATCGGTTCCAATCCTGGGATCCTTTTCTTGCAGATAGGAAGGGCTGTTGCTCAAAATCAATTTATTAGTAATTCCCCATAATCCTATATCGAGCTATATCATGAAGAATTTGTGGAGGCGAGGAGACCTTATCTGTACCTATCTACTGCGAACCTTGGAAATGATTCGCATAATTAACGATACTCTTCTTTATCTTTTGAAGTTGTTCCGCCGTACCGGTTGATGATGACCTTTGGTCTCTATCTACCCGATCCGATGAAAAAAGTGGGTATCCTCGTTATAATCTTGTTGAAATGATTCTGATCGAGTTTCATGGCCGATAGAGCTAGAAGCCGCTCTGGTGATCCGCTCGACAGAACAAGATGCAGTCAGTTTGATAATGATCGAGTGCCATTCTTCTTCGCCCGAACCAAGGAGTCCCCTAGATTTGATGAAAAATGGATCTTTTTCATCCTTAATACCGATTTCTCACAATAGTGTTTGAACACCTGGTAAGATGATGCCCTCTACCGCTAGGGCTAGTAGCGGAGATTTAGTCACTGACATATTTTGTCCCCCCTAGAATATGGCGCCCTTGTGGGTCCTTCTATGATTGTACCGAAAGGCTTCAATGAATTAGGATTGGCCCTATGGGCCAGTTCCAGTTCCTGGGCAAGGGACTTTTATGAGGAGATTTATGATGACGAAGGGTGAGCTTTCAAGAGAAGGTTGATGAGGATAAGCTTGAGACTTTATGTTGAAAAGGAATGAGCTTCAAGTGAATGATGAAGAGTGGAGCTTTCTAGAGAATGATGAAGAGGATGAGCAGGGTGGAACCATGCAAGTACGAGATCGACTTGGAGCTGCCAACGAACGCTTTTTTCGAAACAAGCCAATTCGTTTTGGGATCCTGGAGATCCCACTCTTTTTCCTAGTCATTGAGAGCCCTCTTCCTGTGTTTTCATGTCGAGAATTCTTGGCAGCAGATGAAGAATGGCAAAGGGCTTCTTCTTACTTCCCTAGAAGACCTTCTACATCTATATACAACGTTGTTTTATTTATCAAAGGATATGCAAGCAAAGCACTTCGATTCTTGATTGATCGCCAGAGATGGCTTAGATACAAAGTTCATTATCTAAATCTAATAATGTTTTTCCGCTCCGAAGACTCTATCCGAGAGTTAAGCAAATTTAATCAAATACTCTTCCGATCTAACGGAAGCGCTATGGGATCAAATGACAAGGGCATTGCTGAGAAAAAAAATGGCTTTTTTTTTCCCAGGAGAAATGAAAATTGATTCATGGAATTGGAATTGAAATAGGAGAAAGGTTTCCCCCATTCCTTAGCCTGAAAGATATTGCCATGAAATAGGGGATTAAGTGGAACAGAATTGATGGGTGGTAGGTGTCGTGGATAACACCTCTTTCTTCATATTGTGGACATGGAACAATATTTTACTGCTGAAACTGGCAGAATGGATATCTTAGATCAAAACATATGTAGGATGGTATAGAACTGCCTAATCAAGAAATTCTTGAACTATGGATTGTACTTAGCTGTTGATCTGTTGGGTTACGGGCGGGCAGTTTACCAGAGGTTCTATTTGTAATCCATGTGTAATTCCTGTTAAAGCATATATCCCGGGGGTGGTTGCAGGCGGCCGCTTTCAAAGCGCCTCCCCATTCATTAGATAGAGATGATCACCAAGATTGCGCGATCCGCTCCGTACGTATTCCAAGTCCGAAGATCTCTTTTGTATGCTCATTCAATGAGCATTCTCTAAGTATATATGCCTTGAAGAGGACTCGTCCGCCACGCCTTTACACGAATTTTGAGTCTCGCGTGTCTACCATTTCACCACCTGCATCTTGAAAGTGAATCGTAATTCCATGAATATGTTACTAGTGTGATGTTTGGAATATATATAAAGTGGAGTGTAGGAGTATTTCTAGTTGATCAAGTATAGAATCGTTTCATGAATATATACTAGTTGTGATGATGGAATATATGATATAGTGAGTGTTGGTGGTATTTCTATTGATCAGTAAAGTGAATCGTATTCCATGAATATGATAATAGTGTGATTATGGAAAATATGATTAAGTGGAGTTTGGAGTATTTTCTATGATCAGTCTTGCTTATGGCCCGATCGGACATACAATTGCGTCGATTTGAATTATCCGGATGATTGCCTTATATATGTTATCAATCAATATATATTATAACATAAAAAATAGACAATCAACCATGTCCTCGATTCAATAGTAGCCCAAGAGGTGAATAGAAGTGGGTCCCAATCAAATATGGAGATTATAGATTTATAAACGGGTCCATTACGCCTATCCGTATCTTAAATGGAATGTAACGTCGGTGGGAGCTTGATTGTAAACTAAGTATCTATTTAGATTACCCGCAATGACCCTTCCTCATTATGAGAATGTATTAAGCCATTTCGGTCTGGTCGGTATGGAATGAAACTTATAATCTAGAATCCGATCATCGTGTTCGATTTCCATGATTATAAGTTCATAACCCAAGCCCTTATCCATTTTTGGGCGGAACCGACGTTCTAAGTTTTTGATTCCATTATTAAGAGGATACTGGAACGACTGAAATAGATTCGAGAAGCTAAAAAAGGGTATCTTGAGCAATTTCAATAATCGGTTCATTGATATTCCCTGTAAGTATTGCGATCACACTTAAAATCAGACTCAAATTCGATGGAAGTGTTTGATCTTTATAGGGATTCTTTCTATAATTTCGCACGTGAGGGGTTATTTCTTGGTTTCGTCCAGTCATTAATATACTTGATTATTTTAATAATATAGATAGAAACAACGCTCGTAAGGAGTCCTATTTGTTACCAAAAAGAAATGGCCTGCTGCCATCCACACCAGTATTAATGGAGTTTTTCCGAATATACCTCTAGTGGAGGAAAGACCCTCCTAGGATTAGAGACATAGGGCTAAAGAGAGGCCAAAAACTCGGATCTTTCGTGATAATCCTGCTTAAATTCTCAAATGTTATCAGTTCCGGTACGCGTAGACCAAATAATACAATGCTAGCTAAATTCCTAGATTTCATGGAAATATAGAAGAGCTTATAGTTACTCATGGCTTGCTTATCCACCATTTGAGTCTCCAAACAATGATTCCAATAATTAACATATCCGATTTGACCATGATCGAATATCAAGCATACGTTTCATGCCTTGTTTGAGTAATAGCATTGCGATTTCCCCCCTATCATGCTCATTTAGCTTTGGATTTCCAGAAGAAGATCGCATTCTTTTTGAGAAATAAAAAGGAATTTCGAAAATTCGTTGCTGAACTGAAGCTGCGACTTTCGATGTAACAGAAAGTTAAGCAACGACTGGAGTGGGAGTCAAGCAAAAGAGTAGGCCTCACTTTCTGTTCTCTCATTCAAAACAGTGCAGGAGACGTTCATCTCGCACGGCTCCGAAGTGGATATAAGATAGAGGATACTCTTCTTCTTTCTTTTTTGATTTACTTCCGGGCGTATGTATAAGATCCCGGAATCCGTTCGATTTCTAAAAAAGTTTACTAATCCCTTAACTGTTCGAGGAAACCGCTTCATGGTTGTGAATGACCATTGTGCAATCTTTCGACCTCTTGGTTCCGTTGAACAAGGCACAAGTGGAGAAATAGAACCTTCTGATGTGATTCGGGCGCAATTGCCAGGAGAATATCATGCTTAGGGTGATCCTTTGTCGACGATCTCCTATTACACTCGTAGTCCTCTGAAGGATAGATCCATACTATGTAGCATCTAACGTCGATAAGTAAGTATTGTTAATACTCATTAGTCCGATATTTTCTAACTAACCACGTAATTACAACTTGCAAATGAATCTCTTATCATAAAGAGATTCGTGGTTCCTGACCCTCTTCTCTTTATTGTTATTGAACTATAAAAGCTATGTCTGGCCAGTGGGGTAGTCTCTTCTCTCCTGCATGTCCATGGAGTTTTGATATTCCAAGCATCTCTAGAGAGATAGAGAGGTAAGGAATTTTTCGAAACGATCCGCTCTCCTTCATATACTCAGAGTCCTTGATGAGAGGGGCTGGGAAAGCTTGAACCCTATTCCTACAGTGATGAATAGAAGCGCATTTGGAAATCCCGGGAGTTATACATTTGTGTAGGAAAGACATTCACTATTTCTGTAGCTCGACTCTCCCCGGAGACGAAACCATATAGCCAAGAAAACCAGGAACCAAATTGATTGAGCGTGCCCCCCCTGGAGTAAATATTTTTCATAGTAGCCTCATTAGACGTACATCTTTTCATGGTATATCCAGATAATAGGTTGGAGCATAAACTGAAACATTCTAAGCTAACAAAAGATAGTTATTAAATCGTTAGCACCGTATAAAAACATTCCCCCTAGAGAGCTGTTAATACGAATAAGAGAAAATTCTGTTATAGCCAGTTCTTACATTCTTGTTACTCTACGATTAGAGGAATACATAGAGTTTGAACATTGTAAAATAAGTAATTGAAAGATTTCGTTGATATTGTTCGTTTGGAATTTGCCCGATAAGCTTAGCATAGGTTCTTCTCTCCCATCGGATCTGTAGGCCGTTATTCGCATTACTAATAACTTGTTAAAGAGATGAAATAGAACCTAGTCCTATCTGTTTGATCCGTTGTTGAATCGATCATCAGAAGAAGAATTAGGCCAGAAAAAAAAAAAATTAGGTTAACATTCTGGAAAAGAAAACTCCATCGAAGAGAAGCAAATGATAGGCTTTCATAATATCTCGGAGAGTTCGGAGAATAAGTTTTCATTCTGTACATGCCAGATCATGAATTAGTAACTGATTCCAACCTCAAACAAAATCCCAAGTGTTTTCGAATTTGCTCTTTTTTTGGAATGAGAATATTACGGAATCCCCATGAACCCTTTAATAGGGTCAAACCGGATTCATGGTAGTTACCTCTTTCTTATTCTTATGCAAGTCCCCAAGAGTCCGTAAATGTTCCATATTTATGTTCACAGTTTCCTTTTCTTTCCTTTGGTTTCGAGATATATAAGAGTGCATTTCCGATTCTTTCTTTTTCCTATCGAGTCGTTTCCGTATCGAATGTATTGGCGCCCATAGTCTATCGTCTATATAGTTCCTTTCATGTTTATCGAAATCGGGCCCAAAGCTCTATTTGCTATTGTGTCTCTTCCTTTTTGCGTTTCCATCGCCTCTCCTCCCCCTTTGGCTTTGGATGCTTCCACTATTTCGGACTAATATTGAAACCATCTGTCGCCACGGACGTTTTCGGGAGGGCCCTAATTACCAAAGAATGGCAAGGCTTTTCTTGTTGGATCCTAATTTCAATTCGGAACTTGAGTAGTCGATCCGCCTACAACACGCTCTGGCTTTTACTCCTATATCGGGAGTTTACTTCTCGATTGCTTGATGTAAAACAATCGTGGGGTTGTTTCTAGTCTTTTGTTGACGCTTTTTCACGGCCCGGTTGTTAATTTGATGAATGCCAATGATTTTTTTTTTTCCGTTTTCAGATGACGTTACCTCTTGGTATCTAAGCGAGTACGATAAATTGGATCGAATTTTGCTGTTTTTTTCTCGCCATATCCTCGGCGGGACAGAGCGTGTAAGGGGTTTCTCAAGAATCAGTTTTCTTTTCTAGGGCTATTAAAATCATTTAGTTTGGCTTTTTGACCCCAGAGGTTGGGTGATCATCGAAAGTTATGAAAGACCTCCCTCCTAGCCGTTCATACGAATTTCGTCGAATACGGCTTTCCAATATTTCTAGATGTTGCTATGAGATCGTGTTTGGAATTCCGGCTGTTTTACTCACTTTTTAAGTGAGTTATCCGTTTCCCTCCTTTTCCCTGCTTGGATTGGTTATCCTATTTTACATATCCATACGATTTCCTTGGTTTCTGAAATAGTGTATAAAGAAGTGCGTCGAATCATTGCTATTTGACTCGGACCTGTTCTACTAATGCGAGCTTTTCGAATTGTTGTGTTGACACGACAAAGTCAAAGGAATACCCGCTGAAATTTTTCCATTATATGGTCATGAGACTTATAAGTAGCTTAGGTCCGTAAAGAATCTCTTTTCGTAAGTAAATTATGTTGTCTCATGGACCGGCTCAGTCACATTATGAAACTCTCGTTACTTTGGTTTAGCCTTACTCTGTACTTGTTTTCTAGCGATTCACATGGTAGCATCATATGATACAAGTCTTGATAAGTAATCTACAACGCACTAACGCCCTTGTTGACATCCTTTACTCCGACAGCTTCTAGGGTTCCTCGAATAATGGGAATAACAAATCCTCTCTCCCCCCCCCCCCCCATCCCCAAATCCCCATCCACCCAGTAAAATCCCTTAAACCCCTTCCTCCTCTTACTAAGACTACAGAATGTTCTTCGTAGATTAGCCAAATACCAGGGATATTAACAGTGATTCAAATCCAGAGGTTAATCGGACGCTGGCAACTTTACGTAAGGCAAGTTTGGTTTTTGGGGTGATAGTGGAAAAGGTTGACAGATAGGTCACCCTTACTGCCACTCTACCGAACGTACAGGAGATGTTCCTCCTCATACGGCCTCCTCGTTCATATTCTTTCGAAGTCTTTGGGTGCTTTTTCCTCGTTCGAGAAGGCTCCTCTCCCGTAAGAGTAACTAGGACAAATTCATCACGTTTTCTGTTCCAATGAAGACTTTCTTTTTTGATTATGCTTAAAGGGGAAGATTCTTCTTTTTTCCACTCTGCGATCCAATCACGTTCTTATAATAAGATCAAAGATCTTTCTCGATCATCCCTTACCCATTATTCTAAATCAAGAAATATTTTTGTCAGTTTTTGGAGTTCTTCTCCTTTCGAATCTGGGCTTCTCTTCTTCTTTTTATTCCCTTCCGTCATTCCTTAAATGCCCATAGGGTGACGGTAGAATAGGCCCATTTCTCTTTGAGCGCAAGGGACGAAAGAAATCAGATTGATTTTCATTCATAGGTACATGTAAATCTTCGGTTTTTTCCTCTTTCGCTAGCCCTTCCAGAGGTACAGCGTTGAATCAATAGAGAACCTTTCGTCCTTTCTGTATGATTCCATATTATTTAACATTCCCAACTCCTTCCCTACACCTCACAAGGAAAAATCCCTAATTGGATCCCAAATTGACGGTTTAGTGTGACTGTTCGTGCGGTTTTGCACTCTTCGAATTTGATTCCTTTTCTGAAGATCCTCTTTCGTGCTTTGTGGGTCTCCCGAGATCCTTTCGAGGACCTATTTGTGTTGAAGGGATATCTATATACCATTCGATTGCGTAAAGCACCCGGTAAGAACGGAACCGGGAAAAGTATAGAGAATAACCTGTCTTTTCTATTCTATTAGGATTCGTTATCTTAGATAGTGTTCCGGCTCTGCGAAAGAGGATTGTACCGTGAGAGATGCAACGGGTCAACCTCTTTCCAAAATCCAACATAGATTCTGCAATCGGCAATGGTAGTTGGACTCTCATGTCGATCCGTATGAATCAGCCTTTCCATGGGTGGTTAAATGCTTTGCCTGCTTAGGTCAAAGAAGATAGTATGTTCTTAATGCTGTCCCGTAGGTTATACATGTATTTTTCTTTCTATTACATTACTAAAAAAATTGATAATTGAAATATTTAATTAATGAATTAGTGAAGTGTGTGGTTACCATTAATCCTTTCTTGGTGTGACATCTTGTAGTGTTCCTATGAAAAAATAGGAATTTGTCCATTTTTCCGGTCTCGTAATGGTCTGGATCACATAAAGAACTCTTAATATATGGATAAGAGATGTACTCCATTCTTTCAGAAATGGTATGTATCTTGGGCATATAAAACAAGAACATTGTTGATCAGTATCATCGGACTTAGCGCTTATCTGTTTCTACTTGTTTTTTTAAGAATACCGAGGCGGGGTCGTATCTTACACGATCGAATAGAACATGCTGAGCCTAAGCAAGTCTCTTCATGGAAAACCCGCTTTATTTAGAGCGGGAAAAGCTGACGCTTTTTGAAACCTGGCTTTGGCTCGTAATCCGTAGTCCATCCTATTTCCGATAGAAGCTGTTTGACTAATGAAATCCATTTTCCCTTTCCTTTTCGGATTCGTAATATGTGAAAAGAAGGCCTTGGTTCATGACAAGAAGAGTGTCCTTGAGTTCTCGATCCTTTGACTAGGTTTAGTCCAAGTTTCTATTGCTCGTTTTATCGATGGGGGCATGGGAAGGGTATATAAATCAGCGGTATGTGGCCATCCTTGACGGGTGGAAGGTCATCAGTGCGTGCTCTGATTTATCCCTAAACCCTTCGGAGTTTTTCGGGATTTTTGACGGCCCCCGTCGGGGAGAATGTAAAAGGCTCGTGGCGGGGTCTGATGTTGAATACGGATGGAATAGCGTTTGTGAATTTAGGTTGGGATATACTTTGAATCGATTTATGATATCGTGTGTGAATCAGGGTTGTCTTGAATTGAAAGACTTTTCCAATCAGCTTTGTCTAGGAATAATCAAGGTAGCTATAAAGTAAAGCTACGAAGTATCTCTTGGAGATTCGATCCTGGCTCAGGTTGACGCTGGCGGCTTGTTAACTCTTGCAAGTTCGGTCGGAAGTATTTCCAGTGCGGACGGGTGAGTAACGCGCAAGAACCTGCCCCTGGGAGGGTTCTTCAGATGATACGGCTGGCTATTACCCCTAGCTGAGACATAAGAGGATCCGCCACAAGAGGTTGCCGCCCAAGGAGGGCTCGCGTTCTGATTAGCTAGGTGGAGTAATAGCTTACCAAGAGGAATGTTCTGTACTGGCCGAAGGAGATCAGCCCACTTCGGAATGAGACACGCCCAGAACTCCTACGGGAGGCAGGCAGTGAGGATTTTCCGCAATGTGGCATAAGCCTGACTGAGCTATCAGCGTGGAGTAGAACCTGCGGGTCGTGTAACTGCTGTTCCCGGAGATGAAGAATGGACGTATCTGGGAATAAGCATCGGCTTACTGTGCCACACCGCGTAATTCAGTGTATGGCTAGCGTTATCCGAATGATGGGCGAAAGCTCTGTGGTGGCTTTGTGAATCCACCGTCATAGTCCCAGGGCTCTACCCTGGACTGGCGGGTGGACTACTGCTTAAGCTGTGTCGGAGGGCAAGGGAATTTCCGGTGGAGCGGTGAAATGCGTTGAGATCGTAAAGAACACCAACGCGTAAGCACTCGGCCTGGGCCCCACTGATCACCCCAGAGACGTAGCTAGGGGACGAATGGATTAGATACCCAAGTAGTCTAGCCGACGAGGATACTGGGCGCTGTCCTTCGTCCCGTGAGTGCTTTAAGGCTAACGCCGTTAAGTTATCCCCCCTGGGAGTACGTTTTCGCCAAGTAAGGTAAAACTCAAAAATTGGACGGGGGCCCGCACAGCGTGGACATGTGGTTTAATTCGATGCTAACGAAAACCTTACCAGGGCTTGACTTGCCGCGATTCTCTTGAATGTGAGGGGTGCCTCGGAACGCGGACACAGGTTGGTGCATTGCTGTCGTCTGCCTCGTGCCGTAAGGTGGTGGGTTAAGTCCCGCAAACGTGCGCAACCCTCGTGGTAGAGTGCCACCGTTGTGTGTTGAACCCTGAGCAGACTGCCGTGATATGCCGGAGGAAGGTGAGGATGACGTCAAGTCATCTGGCCCCGTAGCCCCGGGTCACTACACTGCCTTACATTGGCCGGACAAAGGTCGGATCCCGCGAGGGGTGAGCACTACTCCATAATCCCGTCCTCAGTTCGTGTTTGCAGGCTGCAAACTCCCTGCATGAAGTCGAATCGCTATATTCGCCGGGCAGCCATACGGCGTGAATTCGGAACCGTGCCTTGGACACACCCCCTCACACGATGGGGAGCTGGCCATGCCCGAGGTCGTGACCATTTAACCGCTAGTGGGGGTTGCCGAAGGCTGGGCTATGACGGAGTGAAGGCGTAACAAGGTAGCCGGACTGGAAGGTTGCGGCCGGGATCTCCTCCTTTTCAGGAGAGGTATTGCTATGTGGGTATTTTTGGTTGGTCATTGGGTCATTCATCACTCCCAAAAATTGGTTGATCAACTCGAGCTACATTTGAGTAAACTTTGTCGACGGAAGTCTTCTTTCGTACTCGGAACGGTGTAGTAAGACAAGCCCATGACTATTATCGCTTATTTATCGAGTCGGTCAATTGATGATCCCCCTTTTTTTCGGCCCCCAGGTCCCCTCGCGAGTTGGACGGAATAAGGAAAGAGAGAGATGGGGTTTCCTCTCGCTTTTGGCTTAGCGAGCGGGTACCCGCGGGGGACCGCACGACGGGCTATGAGCTCAGTGTAGAGCCGCGCCCCGATAGTGCGATCGTTGTGCCTGGGCTGTGAGGCTCTCTTCCACATGGATGTTTTCAATGTTTCAGCAACTGAACCTGACCCGGGAGTGGAATCTTCCAAAGGGCACATTAGCATGCGTACTTCTCCGTTCGATTCCGGGTTGAACCAACTTCGACGCAGAGGGTAGATGGGGCGATTTCAGGTGAGATCCATCGTAATCCAACTTTCTATTCACTCGTGGATCCGGGCGGTCCGGAGGACCTCCATCGGCTACCTCTCTTCTCGAAATCTATTATCCCTTATCAGTGTATGGCACTGCTATCTCTCGAGCAAAGATTTAGGTTCGTCCCCTTTGGGAAAATAAAATGGAGCACCTATCAACGTATCTCATGACCAAGAAATACGAGACGCCCCCGTTCATTCCTGGGGCGACGTAGTTCGTTCCATTCGAGCCTTTTTTCATACTTGTCCCGGAGGTCTGTGAATAGCTGCTAGCAAGTGGGTTGTCCAGCCCTCCTTCCCGTAAAAAACTGTAAATATTTTTTCCTTTTCCGCAGGGACCATGATTGGATCTAGCCGTTACGAGATGAATGCTTGGCTGATAAATAACTCTCTTCTTGGTCTTGGACCCCTTCGGTCACTACAAGGCCCCGAAGGGGGGGCGGGCCCGATCCGTGCAATGTTTGTGTCGATGTATCTATCTCTTACTCCGATACTCGTAATGGGACAGTTTGAAAAAGGACTAGAGTGTCGAAGGTGGGGCCTGGATGTGTCTCTTAACACCTTCTATTTTTTCTTCTCATCGGAGTTATTTCAAAAGGCCGGTTATAAGATGGGTGGATGAAGCACACTTTTGTGAGCGCAGTAACAACGGAAGATTTGTTATGCTGCGTCGGGAAATGATGAAGCGCCCCGATAGGTATCTTTGTATTCCTTCTCCTATGGGTTAATTGGTTGGACCGTAGGTGCGTTGTTTGACTCTCGGGCAGGTCTCTGGTTCAAGTCAAGGATGGCCAGCTGGGCCATTGAAAAATGATATGAAGAAGCACTCTGTCTCCTTGCAGCATGTTCCGCTTGCTCGGGGGATATAGCTCAGTGGGTAGAGCTCCGCTCGGCTATTGGGGTCGTTGCGATATTACGGGGTGGTGTCTAATTGTCCAGGGGTGTATTGATTGTCTATTGTACCCTAACCGGTGGCTCACTGTTTTCTAAGTTATGGGGTGAGGAAACGAAACAGGGCACTGAAAGACGCTAACTGAGACTAAGATGTCGGCCATGATCGGAAGGAGTAGGATGGGTATTGTCAGATCAGAGTTTGGAGCGGATCTTGGTCGTTTTTGTGTCTCGCTGCTCCTACGTTCCCTCATCTGGTTACACGGGAAGAGGATCATGTTGTCCCCTTCGAACAGCGTTGTGCATAATCTCCCTTCTACCCTTTAAGCGATATGCGCATAAAGGAAGGACATTCCTGGACAGACCCCAGAGTCTCCACCCCGTTAGATAGACGATATCTCCCAAGGACGCCTCGGATTCCAGGTCGCGGGACCGACCTTAAAACCCGTTTCAATAAATAAGTGGAACGCATTAGCTGTCCGCTCTCAGGTTGGCAAGTAAGGTCGGAGAAGGCATTAATCAGCTCTTTTTCCATATTCTGCAAGACCAAAGAGTGGGGCGGAAAAGGGGCGGGGGGGAAAGCTCCCATCTGTTTGTCCCTGTAGCTAATACTCCGTACCAATGATTCCGTAAGTTATATGGGATTCCAAATCTGCACCTGTGAGATAGAGTTGCTCTTTGGAATGCCAGTACGTGGAAAGTTGTATGCTGGTGTTCGGGGGAGTTATTGTCTATCGTTGTCCTCTATGGTAGATTCAGCCTGGGCCCCAGAGGACTGTGGTTTACCCCGTGTCGGGATGTACAGCGTTTCGAGTCAGCTTATCTCACAACTCGGGAACTAGCCGGTACTAGCATCCGATAGCCACCCAATTTTGTTCGATTCGCGAGATGTATTAGACTTTAGGGACTTGATTAGATCCGTCCTTTTAGCTCACTTAGAGGCTTAAGCCTTAAAGTTAGGGCAGGTCAAATCAGAAATGCTCGGTTGATACCTAGCACCCAAGACAGGAAGGCGAAAGCGAACGAAATGCCTTTCGGGAGGTTGATATTTAAGCGTAGACCGAGTTTCCGAATTGGTCAACCTTTCAAAACTGCTGCTGAATCCATGGCAGGCAAGAGACAACCTGGCGAACTGTAAACAGCTTAGTATCCAGAGGAAAAAGAAACAAAAGCGTTTCCCGTAAGATGCGTGCGATATGGTGCAGCCTAAAACCGTGTATAACGGGGTTGTGGGAGAGCATTACAAGCTCTGCTGCTTGGCGAAGCTGTGGAGTTCGGCTCCTAGATGGCGAAAGTCCAGTAGCCGAAAGCATCACTAGATGTCGCTCTGACCCGAGAGCATGGGGCACGTGGAATCCCGTGGTGATTCAGCAAGGTCTCCCCCCTTGCTAGGCCTAAATACGCCGGGGGACTGATTGCGAAGTAGTACCGTAGGAAGGGTGTAAATAACCCCCGGCGGGATGAAATAGAACATGAAACCGTAAGCTCCCAACTGTGGGAGGACCCGGGCTCTGACCGGCGTGCCTGTTTAGTATGAGCCCGACGCTTAGGCTGTGCTTGTTTAGGTAGTATCCCACCGGTGCCGTAGCGAAAGCTAGTAGTCAGAGGCAATGTCACTGCTTATGGACCCAACCTGGTGATCTATCCTTGACCAGATGAAGCTTGGATGAAACTATGGGAGGTCCGAACGGCTGATGTTGATAGATTCAGCGGATAGTATGTTAGGGGTGAAATCCACTCGAACCCAGAGCTAGCTGGTTCTCACCCGAAATGCGTTGAGGCGCAGCAGTTGACGGACTTCTAGGGGTAAAGCACCGGGTTCGTGCGGGCCGCGAGATGCGGTACCTAACGAGGCAAACTCTGAATACTATATATGACCTCAAAAATATCAGGGGTCATGGTCTGCCTGGGATGACGATGGGGTTAAGCTTCATCGCGTGAGGAAACTGCCCGGATCACACCACCTTAGGCCCCGAAATGACGCTCTGTGTAAAGGAGTGGGGTGGCCCCCTAAATAGATACAGCCAGGTGGTGTTGGCCTAGAAGCAGGACACCCTCTAAGAGTGCGTAATTTCTCACTGATCGGACGCGCCCTTCGCCGAAGATGAACGGGCTAAGCGATCTGCCGAAGCTGTGGATTTAAAAAGGCCACGTAGGGAGCGTTCCGCCTTAGGGGGAAGCACTCGCGGAGCGGGTGTGGACGAAGCGGAGCGAGAATGTGTCGGCTGAGTATCGCAAACAGTTGGTGAGAATCCAATGCCCAGAAAACCTAAGGTTCCTTTCCTCCAAAGGTTCGTCCCCGGAGGGTGAGTCCAGGGCCTAAGATCAGGCCGAAAGGCGTAGTCCGATGACAACAGGTGATTATTCCTGTACTACCCCTTGTTTGGTCAGAGGACGAGAGGCTAGGTTTTGCCGAATAGTATGGTTATCGGGTCAAGGACGCACCGGTGTCCCCTGCGTTTTCAGGTAAGAAGTTAGAAAATGCCTCGAGCCTAGTTCGTGTACACGGCGCTACGCCCTGAAGGTACCCAGCCATACTCCCAGAAAGCTCGACAACGATCCTTCACAAAAGGTACACTGTACCCGAAAACCGACAAAGTGGGTAGGTAGAAGAAGACGAGGGCGCCAGACAACTTCTCTAAGGTACTCGGCAAATGAGCCCGTATCTTCGGGATGAAGGGGTCCAGCCTCACAAAGGGGGTCGCAGTTACCTGCCCGGCGACTGTTTACCTATAACACAGGGTTCCGCTAGCGTAAGACCATGTTTGGGGGCTGGACGCCTGCCCAGTGCCGGAAGGTCAAGGAATTGGTGACCGATGGACAGGGGAGCCGGCCACCGAAGCCCCGGTGAAAGGCGGCCCGTAACTATAACGGTCCTAAGTAGCGATATTCTTGTCGGTAAGTTTCCGACCCGCACGAAAGGCGTAACGATCTGGGCACTGTCTCGGAGAGAGGCTCGGTGAAATAGACCATTCTGTGAAGATGCGGACGACCCTGCTCCTGGACAGAAAGACCTATGAAAGCTTCACTGTTCCCATGGATTGGCTTTGGGCCTTTCCTGCTATGCTTAGGTGAGTAGGCGGAGAAGGCCCCCTCAGGGGGGGTCCGTGCCAGCAGGTGAAATACCACTCTGGAAGACATAGAATTCCCGGAATATCAGTGTGTCTGACTACGGCCATGGGACAGTCCGCAGGTTGACAGTTCTATGTGCTAGGCCTCCCAAAAGGTAACGGAGGCGTGCTAAGTTTCCTCGGGACAACGGAGATTGCCCTCGATGCAAAGGCTAAGGGTGCTTGACGCAAGACCCACCCTCGAGCAGGGATGAAAGTCGGCCTTAGTGATCCGACGGTGCCGAGATGGAAGGGACGTCGCTCAACGGATAAAAATTACCTCTAAAGGGATATCAGCTGATCTTCCCATAGAGATTCACATCCCCCAACCATTCATACAATCAAAAACACCAAGCCCACAGCTATCTCGTGGGGATATATATAAATATAAGGATATGAGAAAATATATAGGGGGGGTGCGAGGACTTCAAAATTGGACGGGGGGGGGGGGGTTGGGGGGGGGGTGGGGGGGGGGTGGGGGGGGTGGGGGGGGGTGGGGGGGGGGGGGGGGGGTGGGGGGGGGGGTGGGGGTGGGGGGGGTGTGGGGGGGGGGGGGGGGGTGGGGGGTGGGGTGGGGGGTGGGGTGGGGTGGGGGGGGGGGGGGTGGGGGGGGGGGGGGGTGGGGGGTGGGGGGGGGGGGGGAGTGGGGGGGGGGGGGGGTGGGGGGTGGGGGGGTGGGGGGGGTGTGGGGGTTGGGGGGGGGGGGGTGGTGGGGGGGGGGGGTGGGGAGGGGGGGGGGGGGTGGGTGTGGGGGGGGGGTGGGGGGTTGGGGGTGGGGGGGGTGGGGGGGGTGGTGGGTGGTTGGGGTGGGGGGGGGGGGGTGGGGTTGGGTGGTGGGTGGGGGGGGTGGGGTTGTGGGGGGGTTTGGGGGTGGTGGGGGGGGGGGGGGGGGGGGGGTGGGGGTGGGGGGGGGTGGGGGTGGGGGGGGGTGTTGGGGGGGGAGGGGGGGGGGTGGGGTGGGGGGGGGTGGGTGGGTGGGGGTGGGGGAGGGGGGTTGGGGGGGGGGGTGGGGGGGGGGGTGGTGGGGGGGGGTGGGGGTGGGGGGGGGGGTGGTGGGGGGGGGTGGGGGGGTGGGGGGGGTGGGGGGTGGTGGGGGGGGGGGGTGGGGTGGGGGTGGGGTTGGGGGGGGGGGTGGGGTTGGGGGGGGGGGGGGGGGGGTTGGGTGGTGGGGGGGGGGTGGGTTGGGGGGGGTGGGGAGGGGGTGTGGTGGTGTGTGGTGGGGGTGTGGGGGGAGGTTGGGGGTGGTGGGGGGGTGGGTGGGGGGTGGGGGTGGGGGGGTGAGGGGGGTGGGTGGTGAGGGGGTGGGGGGGGGTGGAGTGGTGGGGGGGGGGGGGGGTGGGGGGGGGTGTGTGGGGGGGTGGGGAGGTGGGGGGGGGGGTTGGGGGGGTGGTGGGGGGTGGGTGTGGGGTTGGGGTTGGGGTGTGGGGGGGTGGGTGGTGGGTGGGGGGATGGGGGTGGTGGTGGGGGGTGGGGGGGTGGGGGGGGGGGGTGGGGGGGGGGGGGGGGGGGGGGGGGTGGGGGGGGGGGGGTGGGGGGGGGGGGGGGGGGATGGGGGGGGGGGGGGGGGAGGTGGGGGGGGGGGGGGGGGGTGGGGGTGAGGGGGGGAGTGGGGGGTGGGTGGGGTGGGGGGGGGGGTGGTGGGGGGGGTTGGGGGGGTGGGGGGGGGGTGGGTGGGGGTGGGGTTGGGGGGGTGGTGGGGTGGGTGGGGGGGGGGGGGGGGGGTGGAGGTGGGGGGGGGGGGGGGGGTGGTGGGGGGTGGGGGGGGTGGGGTGGGGTTGGGGGGTGGGGGGGGGGGGGAGGGGGGTGGGGGGGGGGGGGGGGGGGGGGGGTGTGGGGTGGGGGTGGGGGGGTGGGGGGGAGGTGGGTGGGGGGGGGGGTGGGGGGGGTGGGGGGGGGGGGGTGGGGGGGGGGGGGTGGGGGGGGGGGGTGGGGGGGGGTGGTTGGGTGGGGGGGGGGGGGGGGGGGGTGGTGGGGGGGGGGTGGGGGGGGGGGGGGGGTGGGTGGGGGGGGGGGTGGTTGGGGGGGTGGGTGGTGGGGGTGGGGGGGGTGGTGTGGGGGGTTGTGGGGGGGTGGGGTGTGGGTGGGGGGGGGGGTGGGGTGGGGGTGGGTGGTGGGGGGGGGGGGGGGGGGTGGGGTGGGTGGGTGGGGGTGGGGTGGGGGTGGGTGGGGGGGGTGGGTTGGGTTGGGGGGTGGGGTGGGTGGTGGGGGGTGGGTGGTGTGGGTGGGGGGTGGGGTGGGTGGGGGGTGGGGGGGGGGGGTGGTGGGGGGTTGGGGGGGGTGGGGTGGGGGGGGTGGGGAGGGGTGGGGGGGGGTGGTGGGGGGTGGGGGGGGGGGGGGGGGGTGGGGTGGGGGGGGTGGGGGGGGTGGGTGGGGGTTGGGTGTGGGGGGTGGGGGGTGGGGTGGGGGGGGGTGGTGGGGGGTGGGTGTGGGGGGGGTGGTGGGTGGGGGGTGGGTGGGGGTGGGGGGGGTGGGGGGGGTGTGGTGTGGGGGGTGGGTGGGTGGGGTGGGTGGGGGTGGGTGGGGGGGGGGGGGTGGGGTGGGTGGGGGTGGGGGGGGTGGGGTGGTGGGGGGTGGGGGGGTGTGGGTGGGTGGGGTGGGGGGTGGTGGTTGGGGTGGGGGGGGGGGGTGGGGTGGTGGGTGGGTGGGGTGGGGGGTGGGGGGGTGGGTGGGGGGGGGGGGGTGGGTTGGGGGGTGGTGTGGGGGTGGTGGGGTGTTGGTGGGGTTGGGGGGGGTGGGGGGGGGGGGGGTGGGGGTGGTGGGGTGGGGTGGGGGGTGGGGGGGTGGGGGGGGGGGTGGGGGGTGGGTGGGGGGGGGGGTGGGGGTGGTGGGGGTTTGGGGGGGGGGTGGGGGGGGTGGGGGGGTTGGGGGGTGGGGTGGGGGGGGGGGTGGGGTGGGGGGGGTGTGGGGTGGGGGGG
>JAVBHU010000247.1:0-29330 GCA_034768395.1 Linum lewisii | reverse complement strand
GGCCGACAGTGCTGCTCGATGTCCCCTGGTCGGCGTCATCCCGATGGGCCAAGTGGTTACGAAACCCCACGACTCTTCACTCTGCCAGAAGACAGGTCAGCGGGTAGATGGTTTTTCCCCCAAAAAGCTCCCAAAGTAAATCTGAGATCAGAATCCACAGTCGGATGCGCCTCTGGATCCACAAGCACACCATCGATGTCGCCCAGTGGAAAAAGTACATGTCTCGAGTTTTAGGTTGCCCCCGTGGTAAAAAGTGAAAAGGCTGTTGGGCGCCATCTCTCGACCAATGGGGTTTGATCAGTAAAAAAACGGGGAAAACCCAAAGCGCAGAATGACTACCCCTATGGGGGCAAGGTATGCCTCGAACCTGGATCGTATTCCGATCTTCTTAGAGAAGCGACAATTAAGGCATATGTGGGCCCTAATAGTTGGGGGAAAGAAGATGTAACAAATTTTAACTGTACTCAATTTTGAGTGCAAACCCAAAACTTTTAAAAAATGTTTTAAAACATTACAAAAATTAACATTCAAATAAACTAACACTTACATATAAAAAAATTTTATAATAACTCATTTCAAATTGAAGTAACTTTCTTATTTCTAATAGTATATAAATTTGGCTTAATTTTTTTAAATTATATAAATTTTAATTTAAATTATTAATTTAGGTCTACAAATTATCATTAGAGTGAATTTAATTCTATTTAAATTTTTTTAATATAATTACTTTTATTGTTATTTTTAACTTTTTTAAACGTAATAATATTTTTTACTAATATTCGGAACGAAAATTTTTTTTTTATTTTTTTAGTAAATTTTAAGGTACATAATGTTCGTATAATTTAAAATTTTGTAGGGCAATAGTAGTTAATTTGTTTGAACAATTTAAAATAAAATATTCAAAATTTTCTCCTAATTTGTATTTGATCCTAATAGTAAATATAATATTATACTAATTTTTTATAATTTAAAGTTCCTCAAATTTGATCCTAATATTTCAAAAATAAGTAATTAAAAATTTGAATATTATTAAAAATAAAAGAACATTAAAAATAAATCCTTTTTAAAAATAATAAAAATTTCAAATGTACCAACCCGAGCTTCAAAAAAATTCCCCGTCGATGTCGGTCAGCATCACCCAAAAAAGCGGGTCCCCGGGGTACCCCTTCGTACCCAACGGCACCCCTCCAAAAATGGGAATCCATTACAATTTAAAATCCACAAGCAATGTTAAATTTAAAATAAAAAAGTAAAAACATTTAATTACCTATAATTTATGCTGATCCTTTTGGGGGGGTTGGCTTCTTCAAACGAAATTTTCCTCGCCCGGGCAATTGCTTTTTAAACCCACAAATAAAATAGTCATTTGCGTACAATTTTACTAAAAAAAATTTATGACAAAAACAAACAAATATCAAAAAAACCCTTTGAGAAATTTAGTTTCAGAAAAGTATGAGAGGAGGTGTGAAGATGGTATGTGGGGGGTAGGGGGTATTTATACCAAAAAAAAAACGGTAGTATTGATCCCAGGTAGCGCTGCGCCACCCAGCCAGCGCAGCGCTGCTGGGATCAATACTACCGTTAAGTTAACGGATACATTGTAACGGCTAGTGTGCCACATGGCGCAGCGCTGCAATGGCACAAATTAACTTGGCAGCCAGCGCTGCGTGGCTGGGTGGCGAAAGCGCTATCTGGCTGGCGCAGCGCTGACTGCCAGTCAGATTGTGCTATTTCTGGACATTTTTACGCATTTGGCTACTGACGGGTACATATTTTTTAAAATTGTGCTACAAAATTCCAATTCCCTTAATTTAATTACCTCATTAACATCCTGTGCAACTCATCTCTGGGCTCTGGCCTCAACAACACGAACGAATATGAGACCATGAGTGTTTGGAAATATTGTTCCACAATGGACGGATCTGTAATATGAATGCATCTACAAATGCAATCAATAATTAGACTGACAAGTCAGCATTTCCACCAAACTAAATCAGGTTAGCGTTGCAAGAAACAGCAGATCGAGAAACAAAAAATCCCCAAGCTTTCGAAATCCCCGATAACCTACACTGTGAGGTGCTCTTCTTGGACTACAAATTGTTTGTTGGAGTGAATATGGCAACAATAGTAGATCACATCCCATGAAACCTCTATTCATATACCCTCAAGTCGCAACCCAAAACTATGTAATTACGAAAAGTTTAGGATTGAGATATAAATTCAAATGCCAAGAACAAATCAACCTATCCAAACACAGATATTCTTCTGCAAGTATATGCAACCACTGAATCCTTTTCAATGACTAAGATCCAAACTTGAAATTCGTTCTGAGGTGCTATCTCAACTGTACAGCGAAATATAGTGCTGACTTCAGAATTGCAGGAGGAGATACCATCATCTTCTCTAGCAGAGTTCAACACTACAAATCTTCCAAATAAAGCCACCATTACCAAATCTCAAATGATCATGATTCATGTACTTGTGTTCGAGTGCATACTTACTCATCCAGGACAACCCACAGATTCCTTGCAACATGAAGTTCGATTCACTCGACATGCCATTTTCTCCAGAAAAGATCCTCAGAAAAGTCCGTGGCTTGGGTTGCAGATTCACAGTAGTTCCTCATCGTCAGCCATTTGGTCATCAGTTACTAGGGACAGAAATCAAGCAATTGAGGTCACAACTAATTTATTTCTACGGAGGAATTCTTCAAGTAAGATGGAATAACTTTGGGGCCAACATGCTGAACTCGTACAAACGCTCCCTTCTATACTAATAAACCCTTCTTGATTAATTTTTACTATTTTTATGAAATTATACATTCAATTAAATTATTAACTGAAGTCTGAAACGAGAATATTCAATTGGAACTGGAAGGTTTATGCAGAGGCGTAGCAGAAATTGTGTATCTTGAAACTCACCTGAGAGGACTTGGAGGCTTAGTCAGGAAGAAAACATCTCTGGAAAAGGTTGCAAGTCACCCTGCCGATGCAATTACCTAAATCCTACAGCGATAACAGTAGAAACCATTATGTTGGATGGCCATAAAAAGGCACAGAGACCATAGAGGGAATAAAAGGAAAGAAAGAAGGAGGACGGCTGAATCAAAGCGCTTGAAGAATTCCATATTTGAGATGAATGTACCTTGACAATTGGTTGTGTAATGATAATGCAGCTGCTGCTTCACTTTCATCTTCCTCAACTACTTCTGCATCTGTTTCTTCTGTTTCATCTCCTTCCTCCTTTACTTCAGCTACCAAGTAGCAGCCGTCCTCCTGAATCCATGTACTATCAGTTGAAATGTTTGGTATATGAGCAATGTTGGGCCAGTCCTCAGCGGCAGTGCCGCTGCATCTTCCAGATAGAAGACTACATTCCAGTAAAGATAAAGACTTCAAGGCGGTGAGCTTTGTGAGCCAACTTGGTAAGCACTTGAGGTTGTCACACTCCTGTATAGTCAAATCCTGCAATCCTGAGGATGCTGTAGCCACTCCGGTAGGACTCGCCAACTTAGGAACGCCTTTGACTCTCAAGCTGTGGAGACTAGGAAGGGTACAATTGTAGTGGTGGAAAGTTGTTATTTTCATCATCACCAGCATGATTATAGCCCTCCAATTCCAAGCTTCACACACACAAATCTCAAGGCTCAGGAGGGAAGGGAGGTGTTGAAGAGTTGGAGACAGAGTAGTCAGGTCGTGACATCTGCGTATCTTTAGGCGTTTAGGAGAGTAAGGTGTGGCAGCAACACTTGAGGAAGAAGTCTTTAAACTTTTTATCTCTCGAAGAAACTAGTGAGCGAAAATCGAGGGTTAACTGAAGGAGCGGGTGCAGAAAGGGATTCACTGAATGAACTAAACAACTCACTGCTCCCATTACGAAACAAGACTTCCTCGAATTGCACCAAAAAACGTGGAATAGATTCCAATTTTGGGCAGTGTGTAATGGAAAGCTTGGAAACACGAGGTAAGAGTTGCAACTCTGCTTTTGTGTGGACCAACCTACCAAGTTGGGACAATCCTCGATACAAAGATCCATTGAGAGAAGGCAAAAATTGAGAAGAAGGTAGATGGTGGATGATTGCACGTGGTCGTGGTCCACTCTGTACGTACTCTAAGCTCTCCAATTCTGACAATTTCAATTCTTGTAGACAAACAAGCGAATCTAAGGACGACAAGCTTTGCAGTTTCTTACAGCGAAATACTCAATCCGAACCAGATTCACGAGAGAAGAGAGCCAACTCGTGGGAGACTCATCCGCTGTAACCCACCAACTTTATCTCCTTTAAATTCACTTTGGCTGAAAGGCCTCCAATACAGACCTCTGATCATCAGATGTGGTGTTACTAGACCATCATTCCACCCAAAATACGAGCTATTCACTCAAATACAAGTTTCGGAGATGTAATTTCTCCTTTAAGTGGCTGCCTCTGCTTCAGATTTATCCTTCACCCTCCCCATCCCTAAAATATTAAACTCCCCACTTAGGTTGTTCAAATGCATTAACTCACCGAGTCTAGCTGCTCCGGATCCGAACTCTACTTCCGGTATGAATACAGACAGTTGTCTCAGACGAGTGAGTTTCCCAAAACCAGCAGGCATCCAACTCAATTACAACAATTAGCTAGTTCAAGATACTCAAGATTCGAAAGCTTCCCGATTTCCCTTGGCAGTTGCTGGAGCTGATCGCACCGATTGAGAAGGAGCACTTGCAATTTACCAATCGTGTAATCTCTCTGGAAAGCATCTGACCACTGGTTGAAGAATATCAAGATACCTGAGAGTCTCAACTTGTGAATAGTAGCAGGGATCATCTTCATTGATTGTCCAAACTCAATGCCCTCACCTTAATCATGTTGGAGAAAATAATATCAGTTCTTCTATCCTTCCCTATGAAGTATTCCTCCATTTATGATGAGAAATGACCGTAATTTCTTTGCCTTTGCCAGGTGAGTAGGAAATTGCAATGCATCTCCGGACCAACCATTACAATCAATTGATAGGTGGCGGATCCTTTCAAGATTGACACTGCCACAACTAAGGAAGCTATCAGTGAGATTTGACGCCTCCAACATGACGGCATCTTCCCCTGCCATCCTGATAGCAAGGTCATGCAACAAATCATGCATCTTGCAGAATTCTATGTTTCCCTTTGCATCCCTTTCCACCTCTTGAAACAAGACCTCCAAAGAAGATGATTGAAAAATCCGATCCGATATCTTCCGGATGTGAAGGCCGAGTACTGGACGATTTGTTGTGTCGATGCAATATCCTTGAACCATCCACAGTCGTACCAGCATTTTCACATTAAATTTATGATCTTTTGGAAACAAACTGCAGTAAACGAAACAACGCTTTAATTTCACAAGGCAAGTTATCGTAACTCAACTTCAAAATAGCTTCCAAATTGTCATGATCTTGTCGTCGGCTGGAAACTAGGCTCAACACTTGCTTCTCTCGAACTGCCTCCCATTCAGACTCCTCCTTGAAGTGTAGAAGACCTCCCATTGCTGTAGAGCTAAAGGTACTCCCTTGCATTTCTCCACAATCTTCCCCCCTATCTCCATAATTCTAGGACTTGGTGCTTTCTCCACCCTTAAATGCCACCTGCTTGAACAAAGACCAAGACTCGTGCTTAGACAATCCTTGCAACTCATGTGGCACAACTGCCTGGTTACTGTGATTTCTGCAACGATCTGAAGACGGGTAGTTACAACTATTCTACTACCCTTCCGACGCACCACTGGAAAAAGATTTTTGAGTCATCCCACTTCTCTTTATCATCATTCCAGACATCATCCAGAACCAACAGCAACCTCTTGCCTTGATTTGTGCATGAAGATTATTCGTGAGCGTGTTTCAATGCAACGTCTTCAACCTTTTGCAGTTGTTTATGGCCTCCAAAATGCTCTTAACAACAAGTTTCAACTCGAAAGTTTCTGAAATGCAAACCCAGTATTTGCAGTCAAATGAGAGATTATTTGATCATCATTGAAAATTAGTTGAGCCAGCGCCGTTTTACCAATCCCCCATTCCACGAATAGGAATGACTCAACTTTTCATTACAACTAGGCATCCGGAGCATGTCTATTATTTTCTGCTTATCATCTTCTCTCCCAACAACCACATCGGGACTATGGAGTGTGTCTGCCTCCAATCCTGTTAACAACAGGAAGAGCAGTCTTAAACTTGAATTGATTTTTTATCCTGATCAATATAAGCTAGCTTGCTCCTAATAGCCTTGATCTCATAAGCCAACTTCAAAGCATAGCCAACTTGGTTGGAACATGAGAAAAGAGCCCTACCTCATTCATAACCCGATTACCATCCATTTGGTTCCGCAGAAGAGCCTCTGTGGAGATATCATCCAACAAGTCTCGGAATCATAGAGCACTTCTGTCAGCTGACGCAGCCATAGCTGCACTTGATTTTTATGATTTGACTGCTCCTCAGCATCCATCAAGACAGCTCTGATGGAAGTTAGCGTGCTTTCAAGTTTCGAAATCTCGCCACTGAGACCCCAGAGGAGGCCTACCTGATCAGCAGCCAAAGAAGCCAATTGCTTGAGGACAACCTCAGCGAGAGCAGTAGCCATTTCTTGGTTACGAAAGAAGTTGCTTTGATAGGGTATATTTTCTGTGTACGAAAAGATAAGTCGCAAGATGTGAGTGTAGCAAAAGACTCGGAGATATCAAGAGACAAGTTGCAATACCTGATGCACTTTGCTATCCTATTTTATTTTCTCCAACTGTAATTAATTTAATTAATGCAATCCATTGACTTAAGAACCTACTACAGCTGATATGGATGCAGTGACAGATGAAACTAATTATTAAAGAAAATTAAAAGCAGGCCGCATCTTACTGTTCATTAAGGGGTCCACTGAGCCTGAGCTGGATTAGATACAAAATAGCTCCCGAAAAGTTTCCTTTTTTGAGTTTTGCCGGAGTTTGAGTTCTGCTGTTCTCCGGCGATGTCGGAGGGCAACCCGGCGGTACCCCTGTCAAGATGCTCGGCGAGAGGATTCGGCCGAGGGTCTGTCGATGGAGTGGTGCAGTCCGAGAAGGAACAGCCTGCGTCGCCGCCGGTTGGAGTCTCTTTCCGGGATAAGGTGGCTGGGTTCTGGGAAACAGATACTGGGATCGAGATAACCGACTATTCGGATGAGTCGGAGGTGGACGAGGGGAGGATGATCCTCGCCAGCTGCATTCATCAATCGGTTTATCAGACACATAAATGCATACCAAAATTGCAGAACTACCACATGTTACCAGCGACATTGAGGAACATTATTGATTTACGGCACAGAACCCAGTTCTCTGCAGACCTTTTAGGATCGACAGCGAGCAATTGCTCTTCATGGCTGTGTACTCAACTAGAATCCGAACTGTTTAGTCCTTCTCATGAATGTTGAGGTAAACTTCGTCTCCTTCCTTCAGCTCCTTCACTCCCTACCTTCGCCCACAACTCAAGGTTAAAAAATGAGTTAAAAACCAGTCAGGCATTTTAACAGTAACCAAGCGGACAACTGAAGAAAACGTACAAATTGGAAAGAAATACCAGAAATCGTTCAGGCATTTCATCAGTAACCAAGCGGGCAATATAAGAAACTGGAATGGATGCTCAATGTGGAAAGGATCCGAACCGATTCGTGCATTTTCTTAGTAACCAAACGAACAATTGGAGAAAATGTGAAAAAATGGCAACTCGATGGATTTGTACCGGAGGAACAGAATCGGTGGACTGGAACTAGCCTCGCCCGGTTGAAATCAAAGGGACTGAGAGCTGCAGCAAAGACCTTGATCGGAGAACTGAGATTGGGAGGAGCGATTGTGGCTGTGAGTGTGATGGCGCACTGCCTTCCGGGTTTTTTTTTTCGTTTCTCAGGAGAGCGGCTTCCCAATATATATAGAACGGTCTTTCGCTGCTCCCCTTGGGAGCATCTTTCCCTACACCCCAGCCTACATGGCTATCTATGATTGGTTCTCATTTTTCTGCCGTTTTAGTGTTTATTTTTTTTATAGGTATCCGTTTTAGTGTTATAAAAACTCCTCTTTAAATTGCAATTTGGAACAATACTAAACAGGAATTATTCTTCCGTTTCAATTAAGAATAATTTTTATATTTTACACTATTTAAACCCTTTTCCGGTTATGAAAAGGAATTTCAAACAACAATTAACTATAAATATATGCTTTCTCTCATAATGCATAAAACCATTCATCTTCTTCTTGCAAAGCAGACTGAGAAACGAAATTGCAGGGTTAGTTCTTCAACTATTTCCTTAGTTTCTTCTATATTTTATATTTCTTTTATGTTTTACTTTATACCAGTAACTAATGTACATCAAAACCTACTGCAAATATATAATTCAATCAATATGTTACAATAAAAGTAATGGTTTAGTTTCAAATTAAGCCTAATGTTTAGGTTAATTTTCTACTGCATACTCACAAAAAATAGAAGCTCTACTGCCCAATAGATTTTCCATGCTTCATATTTTTAGTGTTTTTCATAACAGTAATAAATTATTTTCTGTATTAGCATATTTCCACGTAATAATTTTCCTTACATTGTATTTTATTTTTATTTTTTCGTTGATAGACGCATTGTGAAGATTACAACTGTAAGATGAAAGAAGATAATCGAGTGCCATGCATAGGTATGAAGTTTGATTGTGATGATAGTGCTTATGAGTTTTATGAAGCATATGCACATACTGTTGGGTTCAGCGTAAGAAAGCATCGTGTTAAACGAACTCCAAGTGGACAAGTCAAAAAAAGAACATTTTGTTGTTCTAAACAAGGGAAAAAAAGGCATTTGATAAGAGGCTGCGAGCATGTGGCTTTTGAAAAACCAATCTCAAGGGTTGATTGTGCTGCAGAGATGACATGTCAACTAAAGAATGATGGCATGTTTGAGATTGTTTCTTTTACGTAGAACATAATCATGAACTTGCATCTACTCCGATGAAGCATATGCTAAAGACGAAAAGGAAAATGAGTTCTACTCATAAAGCTATTGCAGATGATGCTGAGAGAGCTGGACTACCAATTTAAGTCAACAATCGATCTATTGGCCATACAAAATGGAGGTCGTGAACATAATGGATTTCTAGATATTGATTATAGAAATTATATATCTTCACGGAGAAGGGCTTCAATGATTAAAGGAGCTGGTCAAGAAATTATGAATTATTTTCAAAAAAAACCAATCAGGAGGATTCAGGTATTTTCACTCAGTGCGTTTGTGATGATAATCTCATAAAAGAATATGTTTGGGCGGGGAAGGTCAATGTTGATTATAAGCACTTTGAGATGTCGTTATGCTTTGATACCCAAACTTATAGGATAACGAAATGGTCACCTTCGCCCCATTTGTTGGGTCAATATATTGAAGAAACATTATTTTGGAGCTGCGTTATTTATGATGAAAAAATCGATTTTCAAGTGGTTATTGAAACTTTTTTAAGTGCAATGGTGGAAGCAACCTACTACCATATTAACCGATAATCAGCTAATGGCCAAAGCAATAGAGAGGATATTTACTCAAATCTCATGTTTAGTGTTTGGCAATTTACCAAAATGCTGCAAAAACATTTAAGTCACTTTATTTCATGCATCCAATCAATTCGCAAAAGACTTTGGTTCATGTGTGTATGATTATGAAGATGAGGATGAATGGTTCACTGGTTGGAATGTTATGCTTAAAAAGTACAACTTGGAAAATAATGAAATGGTTGCATGGAATCTTCTTAGAAAAGGAAAGTGGGCTATGGTCTATGGTCGTCATATGTTTACAGCTGATATGATGAGTACACAACGCAGTGAGTCAATGAACAACGTGTTGAAGAAGTATCTAAAGCCGAAACACAATATGTTGTACTTCTTGAGCATTTATACTCGGTTGGTAGAAGATAGGAGGTACAAAGAGCTATTGTCAGAATTTAAGATGAGGGACACTAGCCCAGTGTTAAAAGTAAATGTTGAGATGTTAAGAGATGCATCTATGATTTACACTCCTCGAGTATTTCAAATGTTTCAAGAAGAGTACATCAAGGCTTTGGATTGCAGCATCGATAAGACCAACAAAACTGCAGATCATACAGAATATAAAGTGAAATATTCTAGTAAAGTTACCGAGCATCGGGTTCGATTTGAGTCTTCTCTTCAAATAGTTGAATTGTAGTTGCATGAAGTTTGCATTTGTGGGGATTTTATGCACACATGCTTTAAAAGTTCTTGACAAGAAAAATATAAAAAAGATTCCCGAGCAATATGTATCAAAGAGATGGATAAAAGATGCAAAGATGGAGACTTGAGAAGTTCAGTTATAGCTCAAGAAAGTCCGGAGAGGTGCATTGGAAACGCTACTTTAATTTAATTACAAACTTTAGAGAGATAACTACACTTGCAGCTGAGACTGATACTATGTATGAACATACAAATGAAATATTCTCAAAGTTGATGAAGGATTTGAGGGATATAAAAGAGGTTTAAGTTCAGGAATCTCGACTAGTAGTAATACTCAAGAAAAGGAAGAGGAAGTATTATGCTCAAATCAAGAACATGAGGGTCTCTTCATAGCTGGAGTGAAAGCAAAAGCTACTGTTGGAACGACCAAAAGGAAAGGATGAAAGGTGCACTAGGAGACCCAAAGAGATGCAAAGTTCAAGCAAAACCACAGGTTTTTATCTTTCATCTTAAAAAACAAATGTTCTTTTATCTTATTTATAATTTTATTGAAAATAACATTGTGCAGGGTAAAAAGAATAAACCTAGTTGTTTCTCAACATGTTGAAAGCACTGTCGAATTACAAGTACAAAACAATCAAGTGCGTAATCACATTTCTATAATTTTTTTTCTCTTTTTAAATGAAGTTTACATTTTCATTTATTTTAATTTTACTTTTACAATTTTAGGCATGACTATACAAGAAGAGTCACAAAAACTCAATTATCACCCAACCAATATGTCTTCGTCAATAAACATTTGGTTTCTGCATTTTTCTCGAATAATATATCATATACTCAATTGTTAAAGGTAAATTTTTATGATTGTTAAAATTTTATACTTGTACTTTAAAATATTTATTTATTTAATTTTATTCATTATTTTTTTGCAGGATGCAATGGCACATTCACATCCAAGTGATCAACAATGATTTTTTTTATTTAAGCAACTATTTATTTTTTAGTGGAAACTTGTTAAATAGATCATATTGTTTGGTAACTTTAACATTTGTTCCAATTAGTAATTTTGTTCTTTTTTTCTAATGGGATGTGTATTGTTTTGTTAATTTTAATAGTTTTTTCTATTTCCTCTAAGCATTTAATTAAGCCCTACAATTAATTTGATAGACATTACTGGTTTCACCAAAAAAAATAAACGAATAAGAAAAAATGAGAAACCAATCATAGATAGCCATGTAGGCTGGGGTGTAGGGAAAGCTGCTCCCAAGGGGAGCAGCGAAATACCGTTCAATATATATGGCTAGCGCTCCGGTACCAGCAGGGTACCTGTACCACTGCCACGTGGCCTTTTATGATTGGTCCACCTAATTAATCCAAAAAATATGCAGATTTGGGCTTAAATTTAATTACATAACTGTTTGGTCATTGTAACTTTCTCAAAGTTCATTTCAATTTACCATCCACTCTTTAAACTTTACCATCCAAATCTTATTACTTATTTTGAGAATAGCCAGGAGGGTAAAAGGTAAAACAACCAGACGAATCAGGTTAGTAGACCGCGCCTCCGAGCAAAACCAGAACAGGAAGCTCATCATCATCATCATCATTCATGAGCATCAAGCCGGTCATCATCATCATCAGGAACAACAACAAAATTACCAAATTACCCAACCGGATCACCATTCTCATTATAATCAAGAATTAGTACTTGATCAAGGATTCAATCTTAGCAGTAATACGAGTTTTTGGGAGAGGTCGAAGGGTATCGTGTCTCCCTGACACGAGATCGCAGCAACGACGGGGAACAACGGTGAGTGGACCGGTCAGCACCAACACCATCAGGAACAACCATTGTTTGATCAGCAACAGCATCATCAAATGACATGGCCACAGCAACAGCATCACCACAACGTTACTTCAGTCGACACATCGGCGGTGAAATTTTTTCAGCACGACGGAGGCCTGCTCAGTGTGGCCGTCGATTCACGATCAGTCCGGCATTCCTTCGTCATCGTCGTTCATCAATTCCGGCGTAGATTATAGCGACAGTGAGCAACAATAATCATAATTGATGGGCCACCCTGGATCGGGTCAGCCGATAGGCGAGCGATTCACCCGGAAAAGAGGGTCAACGCTCTGGCGAGGGTTGACCAGGCGACGTCCAAAAGGCTAGAAAGCAGGCCAGATATGGCCCAAGAAACGGTCAACGGGTTGACCAGCTAGATATCCTGAAGGTCGCTCTAGGAGTGGGCCCAGACGCGGCCCAGGAAAAGCCCTAGGGCGATGTTGCGCCTACCATCTGGGAAACCCTAAAAGAACACGTGGAGCAATCCTGGGGGTTTCGTCTTCACCAAGCGATGGTCTGGATTCGGCGACACGTGGCACGATTTGCTAGGCGCCGTACCATTACCTAACGGCCTTGGCAGACTGCCAGGCTATAAATACAGAAGGAATGAGCAGACTGAGGACACGACCAAATTCTGGGGAGCAATCCCTAGGTACACTCTATCACATCATCATCCATTTCATACATCATCCTCTGTTCTGATTACTACCCCCACTCTCTTTTTGCGAGGCGATTCGGAGCACTCAGGCGACCGGGTCGCTCGCTCATTGTTCCAGGCGATAAGAGCGGAACAATTGGCGCACCAGATAGGGGACTAATCAAGAACTGAAGAAACTGAGCAATGGGCATGGGAATATTGGAAGATATGATAAGAGGGGAGAAGCATCGAACGTAAGGCCCGAAGGAGAGACGGAAGAAACACCATTGAAATATGTGAATCCTGGAGCCCAAAGCATACCACTCGAGGGAAGAAACTTGAGAAATGATTTGGAGGAAGAAGGGGTGCCTAGAGACACAGACACTGACTCCTCATACATCCCTCGTGACACCAGAGGAAAGGGTGTTGGTACAGGAAGAAGCACCGAAACTCAGAGGCATACAAAGTCCTCGAACAGCGTTTTCAGGTGCTGGAAAAGCAGAATTCGGAGCTTACTCAAATTGTTAAAGACGGTTATCGCTCAGCAGGCGCAGGCGCCCAAAGCTCAACACGTCCAGGCCCCGGGCAATGACACCCACGCGGAAATGCTATGGGCATTTCGACCGCTAGTCGAAACCGGAGCCGAACAAAGGGTCATTCGGCAACCTCTGGCAAGGGCCATCTTCGCCGAAACGCTACCAATTGGCTTGGTCCCACCAAACATGGAGAAATATTTGGGGTTGGGCGATCCTGAATGAGCACCTGCAAAATTTTCAAATCGCCATGCAAATGCAGGGCGCCAGCGATGCAACGTTTTGCAGAGCATACCCAGCCACTTTAGGAGGGGGCAGCGAGAGAAATGGTACATGAGCTTGCCAGAAGGAATTATTCACACATGGGATGAGTTTGCCAGGGTTTTTTTGATGAAGTATGAGAGTAGGCGACACCGAAAGGTCCAGTACAGGTCCTAGTTAACTTGAGACAATGGCCGGAGGAGTCGCTAAAAGATTTTTTGAAAGATGGATCAGCACGGTACAGTCCGTTAAAGACGTGACTTTAGACATTGCTCTGCAAGTATGATCCAGGCGACGCACAATAGGCGACTGAAGGAGGCGTTAGTAAAGAAAAAGCCTACTACTCTGTCCAACTTGGAAGCCAGAATAAATAGTATCATTCTCATTGAGGAGCAGTTAGCGGAGATTGGAGGGGACGACAGCCGAAAAGGACGAAAGGACGGGCAGGCGGACACGTCGCGTGATGGCATTGACAGGCGAGGACGGTGGCAGAGAACGGAGCGATCTCCTGAAAGAAGGGAGTATCAGGACGACAGGAAAAACAATGATCGACGCACGTATCAGGAAGACAGAAAAGAATACACTCCACTCAACCGATCCCGAAAAAGAGGTATTCCTGTACATGCAGCACAAGGATCACCACATTCAGTGGCCCGAGCCATGCGAGGCGACCCTGAGCAGCGTAACCCCCGGAAGTTTTGCAACTTCATGATTCGCACGGTCACACCACAGAAGAGTGTCGGCAACTCAAAAATGAAATTGAGCGATGGATTAAGGAGGGTCGCCTAAAAGACTTTATTCTCCAGACCAAGCGAAAGAAAGGAGTTCAAATGATAAAGAAGTTAGCCCAGTCCCAGGCGACCAACCTAGAAAAACAGTTTTCGCCCGATTGCAAGAGCCGCAGGCGATGCGACCAAAAAGGCAAATGATATGGAAGAAGTCATGAAAGTCTATCAAAAACTATTTTCGGAGGAGAAAGTTGTTCGACAAAAAAGAAGTCAAGTGATTGTAAAGAAGTGTTGATCATAAACAATGAGGCGCGACGGGCCTCCCATCATGTTTATGGAGGATGACATCAATTAGAAGTGGAGGGCCTAGCCTGGAGGCAATGATGATTCAGATTGTAATGCTCCGGAGTAGAGTGGAGCGGGTAATGGTAGATGAGGGAAGTTCAGCTGATATCCTGTTCTGGGAACTTTTCCAGCAGATGAAACTCCCAATTTCAAGCCTGAGACCGACAAAGACGATCTATTACAGGTTTTTCTGGCCACCAGGTGCCCATTAAAGGAATCATTACCTTACAGGTCTGATAGGCGATGAACAGATTAAGGCGGTGCAATCCATAGATTTCCATGTGCTGGATTGTCGATCTCGTACAATATAATTTTGGGGCGACCGGCGCTTGCTGCTTTCCGGGCTATCTCTTCACCAGTATATCAGGTGCTGAAAGTTCGCACCAAGGACGGCGTCGGAGTCGCTTGGGGGACATTCGGAGGTGGCTAGGCGATGCTATCGGGCGGCGACGAAAGGAGCATGTTACAAAATCGACCTGGAGGAGGGAACGGAGAATAGAGAAAGAATACAGTCAGCAGAATCTGACGTTCCTGTAGCTTTGTGGGAGGGCGATGAAGGGAGAACAGTGAGGCTGTCGGACTTACCTAAGCCAAGAGGCCAAACAGGCGATGATGACACTAATCAGGCAATATTCGCATCTATTTGCATGGCATCCCAGCGACATGCCTGGGATAGACCCAGCGATCGTGAAGCATTGCCTATCCGTCGACAAAGGCTGCCGCCCTGTGCAACAAAAGAGAAGAAATATCTGCCGAGGAGAGCGACAGCTAGCCGTCACAAAAGAGATAGACAAATTACTGGAGGCAGGTTTTATCAAGGAGGTTCAATACCCAGAATGGCTGTCAAATGTGGTTTTGGTTAAAAAATCATCGGGGGCATGGAGGATGTGTGTCGACTTCACAAATCTAAACGATGCCTGTCCAAAAGACGCTTATCCACTCCCGAACATTGAAAGTTGGTCGACGCCACAGCAAATAACGAAGTATTGTCTTTTCTCGACATGTTCTCTGGGTATCACCAGATACCATCAATGAAGAGGATCAGGAGAAAACGGCGTTCATGACTCCTACGGTGAATATTGCTATAAGGTTATGCCCTTCGGTCTCAAAATGCAGGAGCGACTTACAAAGGATGATAGATATGGTCTTCACTAAGCAACGAGGACGTAACCTGGAAGCGTATGTGGACGATCTTCTGGTAAAAAGTAAGAAGAGCGACGACCATCTAGGCGACTTAAAAGAAACGTTTGAAACGTTACAACGCTTCGCGTTGCGATTTAAACCCACAGAAGTGTGTTTTTGGAGCTACATCAGGCAAATTCCTAGGGTACTTGGTCACTCGACGGGGAAATAGAGGCGAATCCAGCACAATTGGAGGCCATCTCCGCCATGGCACCACCAAAACGGTTTAAAGACGTACAAGTTCTAGCCGAAAGAATAACGGCTATCAATCGGTTCATTCCAAAGGTGGCAGAGCGATGCGCTCCGTTTTTCTCTATTTTGAAAAACGCAGGTCAAAATTCGCCTGGAATGACAGGTGTGATAAAGCATTTGAAGAACTTAAGCAATTCTTAGTCACTCCTCGGTGCTGGCCTCACCAAGGAGGGCGATGAGTTATTCATGTACATTGCGATATCACCAACAACGGTAAGCGCGGTTTTAGTGCGACGGGAGGAGCGAAGCGACCAGCCATTTTTTACACAAGTATAAAACGTTGGTCGACGCTGAAACTCGGTACCCTGCCATCGAGAAGATGGCCTATGCTGTGGTATGCGCGGCAAGAAAGCTCCGACCATACTTTCAGGCTCATACCATAACAGTATTAACCAACCTGCCAATACAGAATGCTTTGCGGGCAATGAGCGTGGCTGGGCGACTTGCAAAGTGGGCCATTGAGCTCAGCGAATATGACATCCGGTACAAACCAAGAACAGCAATTAAAGCCCAGGTTCTCGCTGATTTTATCGTCGAAGGGGCAATGCAGGAAGAAAGAGGAGAGAGCCAAACTTGGACACTCTTCACGGATGGTGCCTCCAGTAAAAATGGTTTGGGAGCCGGCATAGTACTAAAAAGCCCAGAAGGAGCTATCCATGAGGTCGCCCTGCGCTTCGCGTCGCCTAGAACCAACAACGCTGCCGAATATGGGGCGATGGAGGCAGGACTCAGGATTGCAAGAAGTATGGGGGTCAAATATGTGAAAATTTTTTCGATTCAGCAGTAGTGGTCAACCAGTTAAATGGGGAGTTCGAAATTAAGAGGAGTCATTAATGCCATACTTCGATGAGATAAAGCTAGCCCTGGCAGATTTTACTAGAGTAGACATTTTGCAAATCGCCGAGAAGAGAATTGCCACGCTGACGCGCTATCAAAGCTAGCCACGGCGGTTGATTTTGAAGAAAACAAGAATGGTGACGGTGGAGAAAGAGGTAAAGCTGAACACATGCTTCCAGATTAACGGGTCTCAGGAGGATGACGACACACAAGACGATTGGCGCACTCCATTATTAGGTTCCTAAAAGATGGAACAGTCCCGGAGGATCAGGGCGATGGCTACAAAAGTAAGGAGGCGAGCCAGCAGATGCACCTTAATAGGTGACGATCTGTACAGAAAGTCCGCCGCAGGTCCTTATTTAAGATGCCTCGGACCAGTGGACGCTGACTATAGCCTCCGGGAAATACACTTCGGAGTCTGTGGGACACACTTAGGCTCTAAAAGCCTGGAGAAGAATCTATTGTACCAAGGTTATTATTGGCCGACGATGCGACGTGAGGCGACGGAGTTGGTTAAAAAAATGCCACAAGTGTCAGGAATATGCCGATTATCACAAATTGCCTTCCACAGCTCTGCAGGCGATAGTTAGCCCATGGCCCTTCGCTCAGTGGGGAATGGATATTTTGGGACCTTTTCCTGAAGCCCCTGGGAAGCGGAAGTACTTGATTGTAGCCATAGACTACTTTACAAAATGGATTGAAGCTGAGGCGACGGCCAGCATCACCGCCAAGCAGATTGAGAAGTTCACATTCAAACACATCATCTCACGATTCAGCATTCCTCACAGCATTATATGTGACCATGGCACCCAATTTGATTGCCAGAGCTTCCAAGCGTACTGCCAAGAATATAAAATCCTCCTACGATTCGCCTCGGTCGCTTACCCTCAAGCCAACGGCAAGCTGAAGCAGCAAACAAGCTTATATTGCGGGGTTTAAAGCGACGGATCGAAGGCAAAAAAGGCACGTGGGTTGAGGAGCTCGATCATGTATTGTGGGCACACAGAACGATCTACAAGACGTCAACAGGCGAGTCGCCTTACACATTGACCTATGGATCAGAAGCAGTCTTCCGGTGGAACTAACAATACCTTCCGTCCGTTTGGATAGCTACAACCCAGAGGAAAATGAGCAAAACCTTGTCCATAGTCTCGATATGGTGGAAGAGAAGCGCGAGGTCGCTCAGATGAGGTTAATAGCGGAAAAGGAGATGCTACCCAGGCGATACAACAAAAAGTTAAGGCCACATCACGTCAAATTGGGTGATCTAGTACTCGAAAGATCTTCAGACCGTCAGAGGGAGCCGCGAAGCTTGATCCTGGATGGGAAGGGCCATTTCAAATCATGAAGGTCATAGGAGCAAACACTTTCAAGTTAGCCAGGCTGGATGGAACAAAGATCCCCGGACCTGGAATGCAATGCACCTCCGCAAGTACCATGAGTAGTCGCCTACGAGCATGTATGGTTTTTCATTTCCCTAATTAATGAAAGGAAAGCGTCCGATAGCTATATCGCTGGATGACTTATTTTATCATTTATATCTCACCATCGCCATCGATATTATCTACAACTTACAAGATAAGAAGTCGCTTAATCGCCACAAAAATTTCGGTACGACATGAATTCATCTCGCCTACGAGGCCTAAGTTTCAAACTGGGCTAAGGCCTAAAGGTAACGACATCGCCTAAATGGCACTATAAGAAAGCAAAACGTCGCTCATTAGCAAATCACCAATAACTAAGGTGTCGCCTATGACGGCCGCAAACAATCGCGCTAAGGCTTTCAAAACAATCGCTTACGAGCCTACCTTATAAGATAAGGGCGAAATAAAGGACATCCATCTGATCGGGTGCGAAAGCTTAGTAAAGATCCCACATTTCATTCAACAGTTAAAAAAAAAGAGGAGGCATTTACCCAGATCGCGGGCAGTTTGTCCTACGAGTACAAAACACAAAAAAAAAAAAAGTCGTCATTTACTTTTTCCCTTGCCCCGAGCTTTGCCCATGATCGCCCTGGGAGGATGCCAAGCTCTTTTCAAACACCTTTTCCCCTCCGCCACCAACTGCCTTCGCCTTCGCGGCTGCCTCAGCTTTGGCCCGAGCCCTTTTGGCCTTCTCAGCCGCTATATACTCTTGATCCGCCGCCTGAACTTCCTTCATTACGCTGATGTACTCAGGGTCGACGTCAGTATTGGGATCGGGCACACCATTCAGCAAGCGATTCACAGCCCTGAAGGAGCCGTGAGAAATTCGCGTCGAACGAAAGGAGGGGAAGGCCCAACAATGGCGACGAACTTCTGACGAACGGCGGTCATGATCACAGGGATAGACCTTCGGATCAGCGACACGGCAGTCATGTACTGCCGAGAGCTGAGTGCCTCGGTCTCCTCCTTGATTTTCAAAGTGCGATCTCTCTCCGCTGTCATTGTTTCAGCTAACTTCTTCGCCTTATCCCTCTCCTCAGTCGCTTGGTTCCGCGCAGCAAGGGCAGCGTCTCTCTCCTTTGTCAGAGTTTGAATCTGCTTCTGTAGGACAACTTGATCCTGGAGCTTCTTGGCGGACGAGGAGGCAGCTTCTTTTGCCTCAGACAGGCTTTTCTCTAAGTTAGCAATAGAGGCCCGGCTGGTCGACAAATCTTGAGTCAGGCGCTCCACGGAAGAGGAGGCCTCGCTTAGTTTCTGCTCAAGCTGAGAGTGAGCCTCAGTCAGGCGAGCAAGCTCGTTCCTGGCAGCCTGATGATCAGACTGAAAGAAACAAAAAAAGACAATAAGAAAACAAAGCATCATCATTATCGCTAGTGGCGGAGTTCTTTTTGCTTACTTCTTCGTTGTCCAGGCGACGCTGAAGAGCTGCGTGATCGTCGCGAAGCTCACGAGCCTTGCGCATCAGCAGGTCGCGCGACTTGTCAGCAATGCTTAGTGCCAGTAACATCTGCATATGTGATAAGAGGCCATACATGTTAGAAGGTGACGGTCGATTGAATCTTCGAAACTCAAAAACAAGAAATAAAAGAAAGAGGAGAGCGATTAAGAAAGAACCTCGTGATGCTTCACATAAACGTTCCCATCGCGGGATGGAAGTCGCCAACTTCACATCATCCAGACCCTTCAGAACTCCAGAGGTCAGCTCCTCTGCGATATCCCGGGCCACGTCAGCTGAAAGTTGTGATCGCTGGGGATAGACTATGGGAAAGTAGCTTCTAGTTTCTCATACTCGGGCGCCAGGAAGTCAGACAGGACACGATGGGATAAGGCACGGCGACTCTCTTCATCGTTATGAGGTGACAAGGGCGAGTCGTCCTGGATGAAGGAAATGAATTCTCGCTCTGCAGGAACTTGGCTTTCCTTCCAGGGCGTTGAGGAGGGGGCTCAGGCATTGAAGAGTCGAGATGCTCCGTGACAGGAGGCAATTCAGGGTCGGCGACGGTGGTAATTGGCGGGGGATCCGCTGTCTCGGCCCGATCGTCTTCCACAGCGATGATCGGATCTGATGTACCGGCGGAAGAAGACTTGCGTCGCTTTGTTGGCGCTGCCGCAGGCGACGACTTTTTTTCGCGGGGGCGGCGCGCCCTGATAAAAGCGAGTTTTACCATGGTCGTATTCCACGGGGTTCTCTCAATGGCCTCTACTCACATTCCTCGTAGACGGTTTATTCATTTGAAATAAGATTTGGTTTGAAAGAATAACAAAAGAAAACATAAAGAAAACTAAACAAACAAAGCAAAACAAAGGGTGCAAATCAAAGACAAAGGGGGTTCTCTTGGTGGGTAGTTTCATCATGCTCAAGAGGACTAATTGAACAAACAAGCCAAACATGTTCGAGGATGCAATCGAATGCCCACGCAATTCACTTCTATAGACTCAATGCACTCTCGTCGCACTAAATCCCTATCCTAGAACCACCCAACCTAGGCTCTCGCTCTCAAGCTAAGTGACTAAGGATGCATTAAAGGTGTTTGATGAAATGCCAAGCTACAAAACCCTCTCCTATGACTCTATGACCACTAGGCTAGACACCACACTCTCATGTCAATGTCCTAACACTAAGAGAATCATCCAAAGACTAATCAAAGTTCAATTGAGTGAAAATCCTAATGCACACCAAGTGTTCGATAAAATGCACAAGTGAGAAATCATGCAACTATGGTTGAATTGAGATGATCTAATCTCTTAGAACACACTCTCTTCAATCCCTAGACCTACAATCTATGCAATCCAAGCACTCTCATGCATTACATTACAAATAATAGACCAATCAAGCCATAGCCATCAATGGAATTAACAACAAGTCATAGAGACCATCTTCTTACAATCCAAGATCAATCATGGCAAGTTCTATACAATCATCCCTCTATCATAGCACAACTAATCTACCCATCCAAGATGAACCCTAGAAAATCAGCCACACATGGCCAAGGGAGTAAAGAGAAAAGAAGGAAGAATGGTCACCAAGAACACCATGGATGAATCCTTGAGATGATCTTCACTTCTCCACTTGTAAGCACTTCTCCCAAGGTTTGTTGGCTTCAATCCTAGCTCCAATGGCTTCAAATTGCTCCCAAAATGTGTTCTAGGGTTTGAGGGTTCGTGGGTATGTACAAGGGGTTCAAGAGATATGAAGGAATATCCCAAAATGGCCAAAAACGAAGGTATTTATAGTGCAGGGGACAGTGCACGGCGTGCACCTATGCACGGCGTGCAGGGTGCACGGCGTGCAAGGCTGCACGGCGTGCACCTTGGAGCTGATTCTTCTTTCGGAGGCTCCTGGACAGCCCGTGCACCAAACCGTGCACGGTGCACGGCGTGCATCATACACGGCGTGCACATGTGCACGGCGTGCACCCCTGCACTCAGCTGAAAGCTTGATCTTGTAACGCTCATATCTCCCTCGTCCGGACTCCAAATGACCTCCCGTTTGCTCCTATGCGCTCCTTGTCATCCGTACTTTGATGCCATAACCTGAAAATGCACAGAGGCAACTCCAATAGCCCACTAATTTGGCTCCAAAGTAGCAACCGGACAACAAAATGACACTTTGCACGAAATTTCAATAAAAGCATATAAGTCATGTCATTTCACGAATAAACACGGGTATTTCATAGGTCATTCATAAGCTTAAAATGCACTAATCAAAGTCACATCAAATTCCCCTACGACTAAGCTTTGCTTGTCCTCAAGCAAATGAATTAGAAAACATCCAAGTTCACAAATGACAAGTTCGGTCCATTGAGATTCAAGCAATCACAATTTAGCTTAAACTGTTCCACGAACAAACTAAACCTACACATGCAAGAACATCAACCAAACAAGTCTAAACCTCACTAATTTCTGCACACTTCAAGTAGTGGTTGATTGGGACACAGCAAAACCGCCCATGACAACACCAACTCTAATCAAAAGGACTTGAAATCGGAACATGGATCGTGAGTCGTGAATGTGGCTATCGACTCGACTTCATCCGCTTCTAGATCCGCACTTTACAACTCTGGCTAGGATCAAGGGCTACATTTGAGAACTCTTTTTCTTTCTTTTCTTTCTTTTCATTTCCATTTTTCTTTCTTTTTTTCTTACTGCATACTAGTGCTCGATTCAACACTTCACTTAGGTGTTGAAACTGCCTAGCTCACAGCCTTTGCCCTGTTGCTTAGTGCTCAACCCGACACTTCACTTAGGTGCCGAGCTTGCCTAGCTTTTCTTTTCTTTTGAGCATTTTCTCTTTTTTTTTTCTTTTTCTCCACAAAATAGCCACTTGATCCCTAGCTCTTTACAACTTCCACACAAGATTTCGAATTGGATTCCGCCTAATCTCAAGCCACAATCACGAAGGATCAAAAAGGGTAAAGAAAGACATGGAAAAGGGGTGAAAATTCTGATTGCCTTCATCATTTTAGACCGGTGTTATCGAGCGGTACAAAAACACGTATCAAACCAATCAACCAACATACAAGAGTGATAAAATCTCTGTTCTGGCCTAGACTCATTTGATATTAGTGCTAACATGCTGGTTATAGGTTCTAAGTAGGACAGTCGAAACGTCATTGTGAAAACTTGAAGTCAATTAAACACCAAAAGTCAAGAACCGAACGATTCTACAATAGAGGAATTCGACATTCAATTAAGATCATGCAACACATCAAAACATAGCCTTAGACTTCTACCGACAAATAATCACACCAAACCTCAAACTCCCCTACGATTAACATGAGCATTGTCCTCAATGATCAAGAGAGAGAGGGTAAGGTGGAACGAAGTTACCGCATTGGTAGAGAGGAGCATAGGACGTAATAGAGGTGAAAAAGTTCCATGATGATCCTTGGTGAAGAGTGATCCAAAATGCTTGCCAAACCTTATTCAAAAAGCTAAAACAACACAAAAACTAAAAAAGAGAGCAAACAAGAGCAATAAAATTAAAGATAACATGGGGTGCCTCCCAAGAAGCGCTTGGTTACCGTCTTAAGCTCGACGATACATGTGTTATGGTGTCCAACTTAGTACCTCCTTGATGTCAAGTAGCTTCTTCCATGATGAAAGTTGAGCTCCAAGTAGCATCTTGGAGGAATGGTAGACTAGCCAATGCACATTGATGCTTGTATAGCACTTGAGACCTTGGGGTGGCTTGCTACCTTTGAGTGTCGAAGCTTGAGGAAGAAAGTATGGTAGGGAGCCTCCATTGAGATCCATTGTCTCCAAGTGGTGATGCCACTCAAGGAGTCTTCCGGTTCACACATGGACGACTTCTCTTCCATTATCACCTTAGGGGAGGTTATGAAGCTTGTGTCCGTCTCTTGACACAAGTACTTCATGATCAAGCAAGAAGATTGAAGAGTACTCACAACCTTTGGTGGGACCTCAATAGGGTGGTGTTGTTCACTTTCGTGCTCCACTCTCGGTGCCACCTCTTCTTGAAGCGTCTCCAAATCATCTCTCACCTCCTCTAAAGGGTTTTCATCCTCAAGTCTCCTTGGTTCTTCATACCCCACATCATCGTTACTTGGTGTGTCCTCGGGAAGAACATGTTCCTCAATCTCCTCCACTACCAACTCTTCTTCCGTGTCAAGTTCTTCGGATTCACAAGTGTCATCTTCATCATCATAAACTTGCTCCAAATGATTGGGATGTCGTTCATTCTCAAGGATCTTCGTGACGAGCTCTATGCTTTGGGATAAGCGGTTAACTCGGTTTGCATTATCCTCCGCAATTTGTAAGATCTCTAGCATGAAAGGAGATGAAAGAGGTTTCTCATGGCTCATGAACTCTTCTTGGGGAGACTCACCTTCTTCTTCTTTCATGCCAAGCACTTCCGGTTCAAGGATGTCGGAGATGAGCTTCATACTTTGAGTTGAACGATCCAACCGAGCCGCATTATCTTCAGCAATTTGCAACATCTCCTCAATTGTGGGGGAGATGGACATTGTTGTTCCTCCTCTAGAGCTTCCTTGATGAGTGTCACGCCTCGAGCTAAACGATTGAGTTGGTTCGCATTATCTTCCGCAATCTTCAAAGCTTCCTCAAGTGTGGAAAGAGGTGGAGGAGGTTCCTCATAGCTTACAAACTCCTCTCGAGGACGCTCACTTTCCTTCACCATTTTCAAGAGCTCCTCTAACATAGAAGAAGGTTGAGAGGGTTGCTCATAGCTTGTGAAATCCTCTTGAGGGCGCTCGCTTTCTCTAACCATCTTAAAGAGCTCCTCTAACATTGAAGGCGTTGGAGAATGTTGTTCTTGACTTGTGAAGTCTTCTTGATAATACTCCGGCAAGACTTGATGGTAGGGTGGAGATGGATAAGGACATTGCTCATTCCACATGGGTGTTGAAGCTTGTTGTTCTTGACCCCACCATTGGCCATCTTCCTCACAAGTGTCTTGGTAGTAGTTGGATGGAGTAGGATGACCATAGTATGGGTTAGGAGATGGATTCCACCATTGATAGGAACCATAACCATTACTTCCATTCCACGAGTTCATCTTACTTGCAACCTTGCTCCCATGAACTAGATAGGTGGATAAGGGACCTACAAACACGCACAACAAACACAACCAAGTAGTACAACAATGCGGGATAACAAAACCACAAAAACAAATACAAAAACAAACAATAAGAAGCAAAACTAAAACGGAAGGAAGTGAATAGAACGGTCCACTACTAAATGCTTTCAAAGGATTGAGAAAGTCCCCGGCAACGGCGCCAAAAACTTGATAAAAGCGGGTTTTACCAAGGTCGTATTCCATGGGGTTCTCTCAATGGCCTCTACTCACATTCCTCGTAGACGGTCTATTCATTTGAAATAAGATTTGGTTTGAAAGAATAACAAAAGAAAACATAAAGAAAACTAAACAAACAAAGCAAAACAAAAGGGTGCAAATCAAAGACAAAGGGGGTTCTCTTGGTGGGTAGTTTCATCATGCTCAAGAGGACTAATTGAACAAACAAGCCAAACATGTTCGAGGATGCAATCGAATGACCACGCAATTCACTTCTATAGACTCAATGCACTCTCGTCGCACTAAATCCCTATCCTAGAACCACCCAACTAGGCTCTCGCTCTCAAGCTAAGTGACTAAGGATGCATTAAAGGTGTTTGATGAAATGCCAAGCTACAAAACCCTCTCCTATGACTCTATGACCACTAGGCTAGACACCACACTCTCATGTCAATGTCCTAACACTAAGAGAATCATCCAAAGACTAATCAAAGTTCAATTGAGTGAAATCCTAATGCACACCAAGTGTTCGATAAAATGCACAAGTGAGAAATCATGCAACTATGGTTGAATTGAGATGATCTAATCTCTTAGAACACACTCTCTTCATCCCTAGACCTACAATCTATGCAATCCAAGCACTCTCATGCATTACATTACAAATAATAGACCAATCAAGCCATAGCCATCAATGGAATTAACAACAAGTCATAGAGACCATCTTCTTACAATCCAAGATCAATCATGGCAGTTCTATACAATCATCCCTCTATCATAGCACAACTAATCTACCCATCCAAGATGAACCCAAGAAAATCAGCCACACATGGCCAAGGGAGTAAAGAGAAAAGAAGGAAGAATGGTCACCAAGAACACCATGGATGAATCCTTGAGATGATCTTCACTTCTCCACTTGTAAGCACTTCTCCCAAGGTTTGTTGGCTTCAATCCTAGCTCCAATGGCTTCAAATTGCTCCCAAAATGTGTTCTAGGGTTTGAGGGTTCGTGGGTATGTACAAGGGTTCAAGAGATATGAAGGAATATCCCAAAATGGCCAAAAACGAAGGTATTTATAGTGCAGGGGACAGTGCACGGCGTGCACCTATGCACGGCGTGCAAGGCTGCACGGCGTGCACCTTGGAGCTGATTCTTCTTTCGGAGGCTCCTGGACAGCCCGTGCACCAAACCGTGCACGGTGCACGGCGTGCATCATACACGGCGTGCACATGTGCACGGCGTGCACCCCTGCACTCAGCTGAAAGCTTGATCTTGTAACGCTCATATCTCCCTCGTCCGGACTCCAAATGACCTCCCGTTTGCTCCTATGCGCTCCTTGTCATCCGTACTTTGATGCCATAACCTGAAAATGCACAGAGGCAACTCCAATAGCCCACTAATTGGCTCCAAAGTAGCAACCGGACAACAAAATGACACTTTGCACGAAATTTCAATAAAAGCATATAAGTCATGTCATTTCACGAATAAACACGGGTATTTCATAGGTCATTCATAAGCTTAAAATGCACAAAATCAAAGTCACATCACGCCCCCCATTTCTTTCCCTTCCCTTGAGGCGAAGGAGGTGGTGGCTCAACTTCTGATGGCGGCGCATGCTGCGGTTGAGTCGTGGTGATTGACCCGCGGGCTGACGTGCTGATCAGCATGTTGGAAATATCTGTCATCCCTGCACAAGGGAGTAAAGAGGGGTCAGAAACAGAAAAGCAAAAGGGAACGCGACAGGAGGTAATAGAAAGCAAGGATAAACTTAAAAATAGGGGAAGATAGTCCCATCTACCTCCAGGTAGCTTCGCCAGGACTTGTTTTAGGGTGAGGGGGTCGTTCAGATTGAAACTCTCCCTGTTGATAAATGACAAGAGCTGCTGTTCGACCCTCGTGGCTGAGTGACCACGGGGGAAGTTATTGGCGTCGCCTCGCGACCAGCAGGGCGGAAGGGCCGTCGTCCAGGTGTCTTCGGGCGAGGGTTTAAAAAAAAAAAGGCATGATACCATGTAGGATGCGGTTTAACTGTTCCCCGCATCCCCACATCCCTATACGGACCTCGCTTTACAAAACTAAGGCGTTGGTGTTATTTTTGGCACTATACAAAAGAGAAAAAAGGCAAGGGTAGGAGTAATTCTCTCGCGTTGGCAAGATATCTCAAAGCTGGCTACAATGGACCATGAGGTCGCGGTATAGGCGCCAAGCGACGCTTTGAGGTTCTGAAGTAAGGATACAACAAATGGAGAAGGGGGAAGGCGCAGACCGTTGGTAAAACTTTCTGACCACACACCATGCCAGCCTCCGGGACAATTCCCAATCGTCGACAGGAACGAGGGAGCAGCGTAGTCCCAACAGGTTGGAAGGGAAAGTTTTGGAAGAAAGGAGCATATGGTGGTGGCAGAAAAAATAGGGAAAATAGCCGGGCCCGATGACGTAGCGATCATGGCCAAGGCCGTCGAACCACATGTCCCTCCAAGCTCAGACAGTATAGCCTTGGTCAGAGATGGGGGCTGTCATGTCCACAGACCAAGGGCGGAATCCGGGAACGAATCCAAGCTGATGCATTCCCCATTCTTGGGGTTCAGAAGAGTCGGGAGAGTTTGAGAAGCGTCGGAGGAAGTTCTCTCTGAATCGGTTGATGACGAGGCCATTGGAGCTTAGTATACAAGGGATTTTACAGGGAGAAAAAAGCTAGATAGCAGAAAGGGCAGTCGGCAAAGGTAAAAAAGGGAAAAACGAAGAAAGATTCAAGCAGAGAACAGAGACATACCAGGACAGCTGAGAAGGTAGTCAAGATCGTCGGACATCTGGAGAAAGAAGAGAGATCGGACAGAGGAGTAGGAAGGGCGAAGGAAAGACAGGGACGGTTGAGGAAGAAAGCAAGGGGCAGGTGAAGGAGCAAAGTGACGGAGAAAGAAGAGAAAGATTGATGGGAGCGGAACGTTTTATAAGGGAAAGGCGGAGACGTTTGAGTGGCTTACATCGGAAACAGAAACGTCGTGGCAGTTGAAAAGACGGATAGAGTGATTGGCATTGGGAAGGGGAAGCGTCTAGAAGACGCAAGCCACGAGAAACGGTGATTGGGCAAAACGGCCCATAAAAGAGAATATAAAAAGAAGGGGCTACCTCGTAGGCAATGATCGAGTTAGGGGGGCTAGTATGAAAGGAAAAGACTAGACCGCCCCTCAGCTATGGCGAAGGTAGGGTTCCTCGAGGAGTGCAGCAGGCGACGAAAAAGAATAGTCCGCCAGTAGCTTGGCGACAAGCACACAAGCAGACTAGGGGGCTCATGATGGGCCACCCTGGATCGGGTCAGCCCGATAGGCGAGACGATTCACCCGGAAAAGAGGGTCAACGCCTCTGGCGAGGGTTGACCAGGCGACCGTCCAAAAGGCTAGAAAGCAGGCCCAGATATGGCCCAAGAAACGGTCAACGGGTTGACCAACTAGATATCCTGAAGGTCGCTCTAGGAGTGGGCCCAGACGCGGCCCAGGAAAAGCCCTGGGGCGATGTTGCGCCTACCATCTGGGAAACCCTAAAAGAACACGTGGAGCAATCCTGGGGGTTTCGTCTTCACCAAGCGATGGTCTGGATTCGGCGACACGTGGCACGATTTGCTAGGCGCCGTACATTGCCTAACGGCCTTGGCAGACCTGCCAGGCTATAAATACAGAAGGAATGAGCAGACTGAGGACACGACCAAATTCTGGAGCAATCCCTAGGTACACTCTATCACATCATCATCCATTTCATACCTCATCCTCTGTTCTGATTACTACCCCCACTCTTTTTGCGAGGCGATTCGGAGCACTCAGGCGACCGGGTCGGCTCGCTCATTGTTCCAGGCGATAAGAGCGGAACAATAATCATCATCATCATCATCAAGGGGTTGGACGCCGTCGTTGACGGAGCAGCAGTTTATGCAAACAGACATGATCGGCATTACGGGATGGACGCCTCCCCTCATACTGGAGGTGGTTCGTCTTGGGATCCGCTCCTATACGTGTCCTTGGTGCTAGGCTGACAGCTGTAGCCAGCCTTGGGACCACCGTCCATGTCAATCGAGGATTGCAGCATTGGGAGAGGAAGCGAACCAGACGGGGAAAGAGAAGCCCATAGAGCAACCCATATGACGAATTTGCTATCTTTCCAATTTCAGTAATCTGCTCCTCGGTGGCATCGTGAATTCATCGGAGAATGCCATCGACGGGAGCTTTTTGGATAAGCTTCAGATTTTAATAAAAAAGTATGGGAGATAAGTAGATAAGATTTGGATGGTAAAGTTAAAAAAATGGATGGTAAATTGAAATGAACTTTGAAA